>JABXNX010000201.1:0-24459 GCA_014843695.1 Archivesica marissinica | reverse complement strand
CACTACCATATGTCATGTACTGTGACACTACCATATGTCATGTACTGTGACACTACCATATGTCATGTACTGTGACACTACCATATGTCATGTACTGTGACACTACCATATGTCATGTACTGTGACACTACCATATGTCATGCACTGTGACACTACCATATGTCATGTACTGTGACACTACCATATGTCATGTACTGTGACACTACCATATGTCATGTACTGTGACACTACCATATGTCATACACTGTGACACTACCATATGTCATGTACTGTGACACTACCATATGTCATGTACTGTGACACTACCATATGTCATGTACTGTGACACTACCATATGTCATGTACTGTGACACTACCCTATGTCATGTACTGTGACACTACCCTATGTCATGCACTGTGACACTACCATATGTCATACACTGTGACACTACTATATGTCATGCACTGTGACACTACCATATGTACTGTGACACTACCATATGTCATGCACTGTGACACTACCATATGTCATACACTGTGACACTACCATATGTCATACACTGTGACACTACCATATGTACTGTGACACTACCATATGTCATGCACTGTGACACTACCATATGTCATACACTGTGACACTACCATATGTACTGTGACACTACCATATGTCATGCACTGTGACACTACCATATGTCATGTACTGTGACACTACCATATGTCATGTACTGTGACACTACCATATGTCATGTACTGTGACACTACCAATGTCATGTACTGTGACACGTACCATATGTCATGCACGTGACACTACCATAGTACTGTGACACTACCATATGTCATTCACTGTGACACTACCATATGTATGTCTGTAACACTACCATATGTCGGTACTGTGAAACTACCATATGTCATGTACTGTGACACACCATATGTCATGTACTGTGACACTACCATATGTCATGTACTGTAACATACCAATGTCATTTAATGGTGGCACTACCATATTTCATGTACTGTTACACTACCATATGTCAGTCTGTGACACTACCATATGTCATGTACTGTGACACTACCTATATTTCATGTACTGTAACACTACCTTTTGGTGTATATGTCATGTACTGTGGACACTACCATATGTCATGTACTGTGACACTACCATATGTCATGTACTGTGACACTACCATATGTCATGTACTGTGACACTACCATATGTCATGCACTGTGACACTACCATATGTCATGTACTGTAACACTACCATATGTCATGTACTGTGACACTACCATATGTACTGTGCACTACCATATGCATGTACTGTGACACTACCATATGTCATGCACTGTGACACTACGATATGTCATGTACTGTGACACTACCATATGTCATGTACTGTGACACTACCATATGTCATGTACTGTGACACTACCATATGTCATGCACTGTGACACTACCATATGTCATGCACTGTAACACTACCATATGTCATGTACTGTACACACCATATGTAATGTGACTTTTGTTGTGACACTACCATATGTCATGCACTGTGACACTACGATATGTCATGTACGTGACACTACCATATGTGTTGTGTGTTGTTTTGTGTTTGTTGTGTGTGTGTCATGTACTGTGACACTACCATATGTCATGTACTGTGACACTACCATATTGTCATTTACTGTGACACTACCAGTGGTATGCACTGTGACACTACCATATGTCATGCACTGTGACACTACGATATGTCATGTACTGTGACACTACCATATGTCATGTACTGTAACACTACCATATGTCATGTACTGTGACACTACCATATGTCATGTACTGTAACACTACCATATTCACTGTGACACTACCCTATATCATGTACTGTGACACTACCATATGTCATGTACTGTGACACTACCATATGTCATGTACTGTGACACTACCATATGTCATGTACTGTGACACTACCATATATCATGTACTGTAAAACTACCATATGTCATGTACTGTGACACTACCATATGTCGTGTACTGTGACACTACCATATGTCATGTACTGTGTCACTACCATATGTCATGTACTGTGACACTACCATATGTCATGTACTGTGACACTACCATATGTTGTGTACTGTGACACTACCATATGTCATGTACTGTGACACTACCATATGTCATGTACCGTGACACTACCATATGCCATGCACTATGACACAACCATATGTCATGTACTGTGACACTACCATATGTCATGCACTGTGACACTACCATATGTCATGTACTGTGACACTACCATATGCCATGCACTATGACACTACCATATGTCATGTACTGTGACACTACATGTACTGTGACACTACCATATGTCATGCACTATGACACTACCATATGTCATGTACTGTGACACTACCATATGTCATGTACTGTGACACTACCATTATGTCATTTGGTTGTTGTTGTGTGTGTTTGTTGTACTGTGACATTACCATATGTCATGCTGTGACACTACCATATGTCATGTTACTGTAACACTACCATATGTCATGTACTGTGACACTACCATATGTCATGTGTACTGTGACACTACCATATGTCATGTACTGTAACACTACCATATGTCATGTACTGTGACACTACCATATGTCATGTACTGTGACACTACCTATGTCATGCACTGTGACACTACCATATGTCATGCACTGTGACACTACCTATGTCATGTACTGTTACACTACCATAGTCATGTACTGTGACACTACCATATGTCATGACTGTGACCACTATATTTCATGTACTGTGACACTACCATATGTCATGTACTGTGACACTACCATATGTCATGTACTGTGACACTACCATATGTCCACTGTGACACTACCATATGTCATGTACTGTGACACTACATGTACTGTGACACTACCATATGTCATGTACTGTGACACTACATGTACTGTGACACTACCATATGTCATGTACTGTGACACTACCATATGTCATGTACTGTGACACTACCATATGTCATGTACTGTGACACTACCATATGTCATGTACTGTGACACTACATATGTCATGTACTGTGACACTACCATATGTCATGTACTGTGACCTACATGTACTGTGACACTACCATATGTCATGTACTGTGACACTACATGTACTTGTGACACTACCATATGTCATGTACTGTGACACTACATGTACTGTAACACTACCATATGTCATGTACTGTGACACTACATGTACTGTGACACTACCATATGTCATGTACTGTGACACTACATGTACTGTGACACTACCATATGTCATGTACTGTGACACTACATGTACTGTAACACTACCATATGTCATGTACTGTGACACTACATGTACTGTAACACTACCATATGTCATGTACTGTGACACTACATGTACTGTGACACTACCATATGTCATGTACTGTGACACTACATGTACTGTAACACTACCATATGTCATGTACTGTGACACTACATGTACTGTAACACTACCATATGTCATGTACTGTGACACTACATGTACTGTGACACTACCATATGTCATGTACTGTGACACTACATGTACTGTGACACTACCATATGTCATGTACTGTGACACTACCATATGTCATGTACTGTGACACTACCATATGTCATGTACTGTGACCTACATTACTGTACACTACCATATGTCATGCACTGTGACACTACCATATGTCATGTACTGTGACACTACCATATGTCATGTACTGTGACACTACCATATGTCATGTACTGTGACACTACCATATGTCATGCACTGTGACACTACCATATGTCATGTACTGTGACACTACCATATGTCATGTACTGTGACACTACCATATGTCATGTACTGTGACACTACCATATGTCATGTACTGTGACACTACCATATGTCATGTACTGTGACACTACCATATGTCATGTACTGTGACACTACCATATGTCATGTACTGTGACACTACCATATGTCATGCACTGTGACACTACCATATGTCATGTACTGTGACACTACCATATGTCATGCACTGTGACACTACCATATGTCATGTACTGTAACACTATCATATGTCATGCACTGTGACACTACGTGTACTGTGACACTACCATATGTCATGCACTGTGACACTACCATATGTCATGCACTGTGACACTACCATATGTCATGTACTGTCACACTACGTGTACTGTGACACTACCATATGTCATGTACTGTGACACTACGTGTACTGTGACACTACCATATATCATGCACTGTGACACTACCATATGCCATGCACTGTGACACTACCATATGTCATGTACTGTGACACTACCATATGTCGTGTACTGTAACACTACGATATGTCATGTACTGTAACACTACCATATGCACTGTGACACTACCATATGTCATGTACTGTGACACTACCATATGTCATGTACTGTGACACTACCATATGTCATGTACTGTGACACTACCATATGTCATGTACTGTGACACTACCATATGTCATTACTGTGACACTACCATATGTCATGTACTGTGACACTACCATATGTCATGTACTGTGACACTACCATATGTCATGCACTGTGACACTACCATATGTCATGTACTGTGACACTACCATATGTCATGTACTGTGACACTACCATATTCATGTACTGTGACACTACCATATGTCATGTACTGTGACACTACCATATGTCATGTACTGTGACACTACCATATGTCATGTACTGTGACACTACCATATGTCATGTACTGTGACACTACCATATGTCATGTACTGTGACACTACCATATGTCATGTACTGTGACACTACCATATGTCATGTACTGTGACACTACCATATGTCATGTACTACACTACCATATGTCATGTACTGTGACACTACCATATGTCATGTACTGTGACACTACCATATGTCATGTACTGTGACACTACCATATGTCATGCACTGTGACACTACCATATGTCATGTACTGTGACACTACCATATGTCATGCACTGTGACACTACCATATGTCATGCACTGTGACACTACCATATGTCATGTACTGTAACACTACCATATGTCATGTACTGTAACACTACCATATGTCATGTACTGTGACACTACGATATATACTGTGACACTACCATATGTCATGTACTGTAACACTACCATATGTCATGTACTGTGACACTACCATATGCACTGTGACACTACCATATGTACTGTGACACTACCATATGTCATGTACTGTGACACTACCATATGTCATGTACTGTGACACTACCATATGCACTGTAACACTACCATATGTACTGTGACACTACCATATGTCATGTACTGTGACACTACCATATGCACTGTGACACTACCATATGTCATGTACTGTGACACTACCATATGTCATGCACTGTGACACTACCATATGCACTGTGACACTACCATATGTCATGTACTGTGACACTACCATATGTCATGTACTGTGACACTACCATATGTCATGCACTGTAACACTACCATATGTCATGTACTGTGACACTACCATATGTCATGTACTGTGACACTACCATATGTCATGTACTGTAACACTACCATATGTCATGTACTTGACACTACCATATGTCATGTACTGTGACACTACCATATGTCATGCACTGTGACACTACCATATGTACTGTGACACTACCATATGTCATGCACTGTGACACTACCATATGTCATGTACTGTAACACTACCATATGTCATGTACTGTGACACTACCATATGTCATGTACTGTGACACTACCATATGTCATGTACTGTGACACTACCATATGTCATGTACTGTGACACTACCATATGTACTGTGACACTACCATATGTCATGTACTGTGACACTACCATATGTCATGTACTGTAACACTACCATATGTCATGTACTGTGACACTACCATATGTCATGTACTGTGACACTACCATATGTCATGTACTGTGACACTACCATATGTCATGTACTGTGACACTACCATATGTCATGTACTGTAACTACCATATGTCATGTACTGTGACACTACCATATGTCATGTACTGTACACTACCATATGTCATGTACTGTGACACTACCATATGTCATGTACTGTGACACTACCATATGTCATGTACTGTGACACTACCATATGTCATGTACTGTGACACTACCATATGTCATGTACTGTGACACTACCATATGTCATGTACTGTGACACTACCATATGTCATGTACTGTGACACTACCATATGTCATGTACTGTGACACTACCATATGTCATGTACTGTGACACTACCATATGTCATGCACTGTAACACTACCATATGTCATGCACTGTGACACTACCATATGTACTGTGACACTACCATATGTCATGCACTGTGACACTACCATATGTACTGTGCACTACCATATGTCATGTACTGTGACACTACCATATGTCATGCACTGTGACACTACCATATGTCATGTACTGTGACACTACCATATGTCATGTACTGTGACACTACCATATGTCATGCACTGTGACACTACCATATGTCATGTACTGTGACACTACCATATGTCATGTACTGTAACACTACCATATGTCATGTACTGTGACACTACCATATGTCATGTACTGTGACACTACCATATGTCATGCACTGTGACACTACCATATGTCATGTACTGTGACACTACCATATGTCATGCACTGTGACACTACCATATGTCATGCACTGTGACACTACCATATGTCATGTACTGTGACACTACCATATGTCATGTACTGTGACACTACCATATGTCATGTACTGTGACACTACCATATGTCATGTACTGTGACACTACCATATGTACTGTGACACTACCATATGTCATGTACTGTGACACTACCATATGTCATGTACTGTGACACTACCATATGTCATGTACTGTGACACTACCATATGTCATGTACTGTGACACTACCATATGTCATGTACTGTGACACTACCATATGTCATGCACTGTGACACTACCATATGTCATGTACTGTGACACTACCATATGTCATGTACTGTGACACTACCATATGTCATGTACTGTGACACTACCATATGTCATGTACTGTGACACTACCATATGTCATGTACTGTGACACTACCATATGTCATGTACTGTGACACTACCATATGTCATGTACTGTGACACTACCATATGTCATGTACTGTGACACTACCATATGTCGTGTACTGTGACACTACCATATGTCATGTACTGTGACACTACCATATGTCATGTACTGTGACACTACCATATGTCATGTACTGTGACACTACCATATGTCATGTACTGTGACACTACCATATGTCATGTACTGTGACACTACCATATGTCATGTACTGTGACACTACCATATGTCATGTACTGTGACACTACCATATGTCATGTACTGTGACACTACCATATGTCATGTACTGTGACACTACCATATGTCATGTACTGTGACACTACCATATGTCATGTACTGTGACACTACCATATGTCATGTACTGTGACACTACCATATGTCATGTACTGTGACACTACCATATGTCATGCACTGTGACACTACCATATGTCATGTACTGTGACACTACCATATGTCATGTACTGTGACACTACCATATGTCATGTACTGTGACACTACCATATGTCATGTACTGTGACACTACCATATGTCATGTACTGTGACACTACCATATGTCATGCACTGTGACACTACCATATGTCATGTACTGTGACACTACCATATGTCATGTACTGTGACACTACCATATGTCATGTACTGTGACACTACCATATGTCATGTACTGTAACACTACCATATGCACTGTAACACTACCATATGTCATGTACTGTGACACTACCATATGTCATGTACTGTGACACTACCATATGTCATGTACTGTGACACTACCATATGTCATACACTGTGACACTACCATATGTCATGTACTGTGACACTACCATATGTCATGCACTGTAACACTACCATATGTCATGCACTGTGACACTACCATATGTCATGTACTGTAACACTACCATATGTCATGTACTGTAACACTACCATATGTCATGTACTGTGACACTACCATATATACTGTGACACTACCATATGTCATGTACTGTAACACTACCATATGTCATGTACTGTGACACTACCATATGCACTGTGACACTACCATATGTACTGTGACACTACCATATGTCATGTACTGTGACACTACCATATGTCATGTACTGTGACACTACCATATGCACTGTAACACTACCATATGTACTGTGACACTACCATATGTCATGTACTGTGACACTACCATATGTCATGTACTGTGACACTACCATATGCACTGTGACACTACCATATGTCATGTACTGTGACACTACCATATGTCATGCACTGTGACACTACCATATGTCATGTACTGTGACACTACCATATGTCATGTACTGTGACACTACCATATGTCATGTACTGTGACACTACCATATGTCATGTACTGTGACACTACCATATGTCATGCACTGTGACACTACCATATGTCATGTACTGTGACACTACCATATGTCATGTACTGTGACACTACCATATGTACTGTGACACTACCATATGTCATGCACTGTGACACTACCATATGTCATGTACTGTAACACTACCATATGTCATGTACTGTGACACTACCATATGTCATGTACTGTAACACTACCATATGTCATGTACTGTAACACTACCATATGTCATGTACTGTGACACTACCATATGTCATGTACTGTGACACTACCATATGTCATGTACTGTGACACTACCATATGTCATGTACTGTAACACTACCATATGTCATGTACTGTAACACTACCATATGTCATGTACTGTAACACTACCATATGTCATGTACTGTGACACTACCATATGTCATGTACTGTGACACTACCATATGTCATGTACTGTAACACTACCATATGTCATGTACTGTAACACTACCATATGTCATGTACTGTGACACTACCATATGTCATGTACTGTAACACTACCATATGTCATGTACTGTGACACTACCATATGTCATGTACTGTGACACTACCATATGTCATGCACTGTAACACTACCATATGTCATGCACTGTGACACTACCATATGTACTGTGACACTACCATATGTCATGCACTGTGACACTACCATATGTACTGTGCCACTACCATATGTCATGTACTGTGACACTACCATATGTCATGCACTGTGACACTACCATATGTCATGTACTGTGACACTACCATATGTCATGTACTGTGACACTACCATATGTCATGCACTGTGACACTACCATATGTCATGTACTGTGACACTACCATATGTCATGTACTGTAACACTACCATATGTCATGTACTGTGACACTACCATATGTACTGTGACACTACCATATGTCATGCACTGTGACACTACCATATGTCATGCACTGTGACACTACCATATGTCATGCACTGTGACACTACCATATGTCATGCACTGTGACACTACGATATGTCATGTACTGTGACACTACCATATGTCATGTACTGTAACACTACCATATGTCATGTACTGTGACACTACCATATGTCATGTACTGTAACACTACCATATGCACTGTGACACTACCCTATATCATGTACTGTGACACTACCATATGTCATGTACTGTGACACTACCATATGTCATGTACTGTAACACTACCATATGCACTATGACACTACCCTATATCATGTACTGTGACACTACCATATGTCATGTACTGTGACACTACCATATGTCATGTACTGTGACACTACCATATGTAATGTACTGTGACACTACCATATGTCGTGTACTGTGACACTACCATATGTCATGTACTGTGTCACTACCATATGTCATGTACTGTGACACTACCATATGTCATGTACTGTGACACTACCATATGTCGTGTACTGTGACACTACCATATGTCATGTACTGTGACACTACCATATGTCATGTACTGTGACACTACCATATGCCATGCACTATGACACTACCATATGTCATGTACTGTGACACTACCATATGTCATGCACTGTGACACTACCATATGTCATGTACTGTGACACTACCATATGCCATGCACTATGACACTACCATATGTCATGTACTGTGACACTACATGTACTGTGACACTACCATATGTCATGCACTATGACACTACCATATGTCATGTACTGTGACACTACCATATGTCATGTACTGTGACACTACCATATGTCATGTACTGTAACACTACCATATGTCATGTACTGTGACACTACCATATGTCATGTACTGTGACACTACCATATGTCATGTACTGTGACACTACCATATGTCATGTACTGTAACACTACCATATGTCATGCACTGTGACACTACCATATGTAATGTACTGTAACACTACCATATGTCATGTACTGTGACACTACCATATGTCATGTACTGTGACACTACCATATGTCATGTACTGTGACACTACCATATGTCATGCACTGTGACACTACCATATGTCATGCACTGTGACACTACCATATGTCATGTACTGTAACACTACCATATGTCATGTACTGTGACACTACCATATGTCATGCACTGTGACACTACCATATGTCATGTACTGTAACACTACATGTACTGTGACACTACCATATGTCATGTACTGTGACACTACATGTACTGTGACACTACCATATGTCATGCACTGTGACACTACCATATGTCATGTACTGTGACACTACCATATGCCATGTACTGTGACACTACCATATGTCATGTACTGTGACACTACCATATGTCATGTACTGTGACACTACCATATGTCATGTACTGTGACACTACATGTACTGTGACACTACCATATGTCATGTACTGTGACACTACATGTACTGTAACACTACCATATGTCATGTACTGTGACACTACATGTACTGTGACACTACCATATGTCATGTACTGTGACACTACATGTACTGTAACACTACCATATGTCATGTACTGTGACACTACATGTACTGTGACACTACCATATGTCATGTACTGTGACACTACATGTACTGTGACACTACCATATGTCATGTACTGTGACACTACATGTACTGTAACACTACCATATGTCATGTACTGTGACACTACATGTACTGTAACACTACCATATGTCATGTACTGTGACACTACATGTACTGTAACACTACCATATGTCATGTACTGTGACACTACATGTACTGTGACACTACCATATGTCATGTACTGTGACACTACATGTACTGTAACACTACCATATGTCATGTACTGTGACACTACATGTACTGTAACACTACCATATGTCATGTACTGTGACACTACCATATGTCATGTACTGTGACACTACATGTACTGTCACTACCATATGTCATGTACTGTGACACTACCATGTACTGTGACACTACCATATGTCATGTACTGTGACACTACCATATGTCATGTACTGTGACACTACCATATGTCATGTACTGTGACACTACCATATGTCATGTACTGTGACACTACCATATGTCATGTACTGTGACACTACCATATGTCATGTACTGTGACACTACCATATGTCATGTACTGTGACACTACCATATGTCATGTACTGTGACACTACCATATGTCATGTACTGTGACACTACCATATGTCATGTACTGTGACACTACCATATGTCATGTACTGTGACACTACCATATGTCATGTACTGTGACACTACCATATGTCATGTACTGTAACACTACCATATGTCATGTACTGTGACACTACCCTATGTCATGCACTGTGACACTACCATATGTCATGTACTGTGACACTACCATATGTCATGTACTGTGACACTACCATATGCCATGCACTATGACACTACCATATGTCATGTACTGTGACACTACCATATGTCATGCACTGTGACACTACCATATGTCATGTACTGTAACACTATCATATGTCATGCACTGTGACACTACGTGTACTGTGACACTACCATATGTCATGCACTGTGACACTACCATATGTCATGCACTGTGACACTACCATATGTCATGTACTGTCACACTACGTGTACTGTGACACTACCATATGTCATGTACTGTGACACTACGTGTACTGTGACACTACCATATATCATGCACTGTGACACTACCATATGCCATGCACTGTGACACTACCATATGTCATGTACTGTGACACTACCATATGTCGTGTACTGTAACACTACGATATGTCATGTACTGTAACACTACCATATGCACTGTGACACTACCATATGTCATGTACTGTGACACTACCATATGTCATGTACTGTGACACTACCATATGTCATGTACTGTGACACTACCATATGTCATGTACTGTGACACTACCATATGTCATGTACTGTGACACTACCATATGTCATGTACTGTGACACTACCATATGTCATGTACTGTGACACTACCATATGTCATGCACTGTGACACTACCATATGTCATGTACTGTGACACTACCATATGTCATGTACTGTGACACTACCATATGTCATGTACTGTGACACTACCATATGTCATGTACTGTGACACTACCATATGTCATGTACTGTGACACTACCATATGTCATGTACTGTGACACTACCATATGTCATGTACTGTGACACTACCATATGTCATGTACTGTGACACTACCATATGTCATGTACTGTGACACTACCATATGTCATGTACTGTGACACTACCATATGTCATGTACTGTGACACTACCATATGTCATGACTGTGACACTACCATATGTCATGTACTGTGACACTACCATATGTCATGTACTGTGACACTACCATATGTCATGTACTGTGACACTACCATATGTCATGTACTGTAACACTACCATATGCACTGTAACACTACCATATGTCATGTACTGTGACACTACCATATGTCATGTACTGTGACACTACCATATGTCATGTACTGTGACACTACCATATGTCATACACTGTGACACTACCATATGTCATGTACTGTGACACTACCATATGTCATGCACTGTAACACTACCATATGTCATGCACTGTGACACTACCATATGTCATGTACTGTAACACTACCATATGTCATGTACTGTAACACTACCATATGTCATGTACTGTGACACTACGATATATACTGTGACACTACCATATGTCATGTACTGTAACACTACCATATGTCATGTACTGTGACACTACCATATGCACTGTGACACTACCATATGTACTGTGACACTACCATATGTCATGTACTGTGACACTACCATATGTCATGTACTGTGACACTACCATATGCACTGTAACACTACCATATGTACTGTGACACTACCATATGTCATGTACTGTGACACTACCATATGCACTGTGACACTACCATATGTCATGTACTGTGACACTACCATATGTCATGCACTGTGACACTACCATATGCACTGTGACACTACCATATGTCATGTACTGTGACACTACCATATGTCATGTACTGTGACACTACCATATGTCATGCACTGTAACACTACCATATGTCATGTACTGTGACACTACCATATGTCATGTACTGTGACACTACCATATGTCATGTACTGTAACACTACCATATGTCATGTACTGTGACACTACCATATGTCATGTACTGTGACACTACCATATGTCATGCACTGTGACACTACCATATGTACTGTGACACTACCATATGTCATGCACTGTGACACTACCATATGTCATGTACTGTAACACTACCATATGTCATGTACTGTGACACTACCATATGTCATGTACTGTAACACTACCATATGTCATGTACTGTAACACTACCATATGTCATGTACTGTGACACTACCATATGTCATGTACTGTGACACTACCATATGTCATGTACTGTGACACTACCATATGTCATGTACTGTAACACTACCATATGTCATGTACTGTAACACTACCATATGTCATGTACTGTGACACTACCATATGTCATGTACTGTGACACTACCATATGTCATGTACTGTGACACTACCATATGTCATGTACTGTAACACTACCATATGTCATGTACTGTAACACTACCATATGTCATGTACTGTGACACTACCATATGTCATGTACTGTAACACTACCATATGTCATGTACTGTGACACTACCATATGTCATGTACTGTGACACTACCATATGTCATGCACTGTAACACTACCATATGTCATGCACTGTGACACTACCATATGTACTGTGACACTACCATATGTCATGCACTGTGACACTACCATATGTACTGTGCCACTACCATATGTCATGTACTGTGACACTACCATATGTCATGCACTGTGACACTACGATATGTCATGTACTGTGACACTACCATATGTCATGTACTGTGACACTACCATATGTCATGCACTGTGACACTACCATATGTCATGTACTGTGACACTACCATATGTCATGTACTGTAACACTACCATATGTCATGTACTGTGACACTACCATATGTACTGTGACACTACCATATGTCATGCACTGTGACACTACCATATGTCATGCACCGTGACACTACCATATGTCATGCACTGTGACACTACCATATGTCATGCACTGTGACACTACGATATGTCATGTACTGTGACACTACCATATGTCATGTACTGTAACACTACCATATGTCATGTACTGTGACACTACCATATGTCATGTACTGTAACACTACCATATGCACTGTGACACTACCCTATATCATGTACTGTGACACTACCATATGTCATGTACTGTGACACTACCATATGTCATGTACTGTAACACTACCATATGCACTATGACACTACCCTATATCATGTACTGTGACACTACCATATGTCATGTACTGTGACACTACCATATGTCATGTACTGTGACACTACCATATGTAATGTACTGTGACACTACCATATATCATGTACTGTAACACTACCATATGTCATGTACTGTGACACTACCATATGTCATGCACTGTGACACTACGTGTACTGTGACACTACCATATGTCATGCACTGTGACACTACCATATGTCATGCACTGTGACACTACCATATGTCATGTACTGTCACACTACGTGTACTGTGACACTACCATATGTCATGTACTGTGACACTACGTGTACTGTGACACTACCATATATCATGCACTGTGACACTACCATATGCCATGCACTGTGACACTACCATATGTCATGTACTGTGACACTACCATATGTCGTGTACTGTAACACTACGATATGTCATGTACTGTAACACTACCATATGCACTGTGACACTACCATATGTCATGTACTGTGACACTACCATATGTCATGTACTGTGACACTACCATATGTCATGTACTGTGACACTACCATATGTCATGTACTGTGACACTACCATATGTCATGTACTGTGACACTACCATATGTCATGTACTGTGACACTACCATATGTCATGTACTGTGACACTACCATATGTCATGCACTGTGACACTACCATATGTCATGTACTGTGACACTACCATATGTCATGTACTGTGACACTACCATATGTCATGTACTGTGACACTACCATATGTCATGTACTGTGACACTACCATATGTCATGTACTGTGACACTACCATATGTCATGTACTGTGACACTACCATATGTCATGTACTGTGACACTACCATATGTCATGTACTGTGACACTACCATATGTCATGTACTGTCATACTGTGACACTACCATATGTCATGTACTGTGACACTACATGTACTGTGACACTACCATATGTCATGTACTGTGACACTACCATATGTCATGTACTGTGACACTACCATATGTCATGTACTGTGACACTACCATATGTCATGTACTGTGACACTACCATATGTCATGTACTGTGACACTACCATATGTCATGTACTGTGACACTACATGTACTGTGACACTACCATATGTCATGTACTGTGACACTACATGTACTGTAACACTACCATATGTCATGTACTGTGACAACACTACCATATGTCATGTACTGTGACACTACATGTACTGTGACACTACCATATGTCATGTACTGTGACACTACATGTACTGTACACTACCATATGTCATGTACTGTGACACTACATGTACTGTAACACTACCATATGTCATGTACTGTGACACTACATGTACTGTGACACTACCATATGTCATGTACTGTGACACTACATGTACTGTAACACTACCATATGTCATGTACTGTGACACTACATGTACTGTGACACTACCATATGTCATGTACTGTGACACTACATGTACTGTGACACTACCATATGTCATGTACTGTGACACTACCATATGTCATGTACTGTGACACTACATGTACTGTGACACTACCATATGTCATGTACTGTGACACTACATGTACTGTGACACTACCATATGTCATGTACTGTGACACTACATGTACTGTAACACTACCATATGTCATGTACTGTGACACTACATGTACTGTGACACTACCATATGTCATGTACTGTGACACTACATGTACTGTGACACTACCATATGTCATGTACTGTGACACTACATGTACTGTAACACTACCATATGTCATGTACTGTGACACTACCATATGTCATGTACTGTGACACTACATGTACTGTGACACTACCATATGTCATGTACTGTGACACTACCATATGTCATGTACTGTGACACTACCATATGTCATGTACTGTGACACTACCATATGTCATGCACTGTGACACTACCATATGTCATGTACTGTGACACTACCATATGTCATGTACTGTGACACTACCATATGTCATGTACTGTGACACTACCATATGTCATGTACTGTGACACTACCATATGTCATGTACTGTGACACTACCATATGTCATGTACTGTGACACTACCATATGTCATGTACTGTGACACTACCATATGTCATGTACTGTGACACTACCATATGTCATGTACTGTGACACTACCATATGTCATGTACTGTGACACTACCATATGTCATGTACTGTGACACTACCATATGTCATGTACTGTGACACTACCATATGTCATGTACTGTGACACTACCATATGTCATGTACTGTGACACTACCATATGTCATGTACTGTGACACTACATGTACTGTGACACTACCATATGTCATGTACTGTGACACTACATGTACTGTGACACTACCATATGTCATGTACTGTGACACTACATGTACTGTAACACTACCATATGTCATGTACTGTGACACTACATGTACTGTGACACTACCATATGTCATGTACTGTGACACTACATGTACTGTAACACTACCATATGTCATGTACTGTGACACTACCATATGTCATGTACTGTGACACTACATGTACTGTAACACTACCATATGTCATGCACTGTGACACTACCATATGTCATGTACTGTGACACTACCATATGTCATGTACTGTGACACTACCATATGTCATGTACTGTGACACTACCATATGTCATGTACTGTGACACTACCATATGTCATGTACTGTGACACTACCATATGTCATGTACTGTGACACTACCATATGTCATGTACTGTGACACTACCATATGTCATGTACTGTGACACTACCATATGTCATGTACTGTGACACTACCATATGTCATGTACTGTGACACTACCATATGTCATGCACTGTGACACTACCATATGTCATGTACTGTGACACTACCATATGTCATGTACTGTGACACTACCATATGTCATGTACTGTAACACTACCATATGTCATGTACTGTGACACTACCCTATGTCATGCACTGTGACACTACCATATGTCATGTACTGTGACACTACCATATGTCATGTACTGTGACACTACCATATGCCATGCACTATGACACTACCATATGTCATGTACTGTGACACTACCATATGTCATGCACTGTGACACTACCATATGTCATGTACTGTAACACTATCATATGTCATGCACTGTGACACTACGTGTACTGTGACACTACCATATGTCATGCACTGTGACACTACCATATGTCATGCACTGTGACACTACCATATGTCATGTACTGTCACACTACGTGTACTGTGACACTACCATATGTCATGTACTGTGACACTACGTGTACTGTGACACTACCATATATCATGCACTGTGACACTACCATATGCCATGCACTGTGACACTACCATATGTCATGTACTGTGACACTACCATATGTCGTGTACTGTAACACTACGATATGTCATGTACTGTAACACTACCATATGCACTGTGACACTACCATATGTCATGTACTGTGACACTACCATATGTCATGTACTGTGACACTACCATATGTCATGTACTGTGACACTACCATATGTCATGTACTGTGACACTACCATATGTCATGTACTGTGACACTACCATATGTCATGTACTGTGACACTACCATATGTCATGTACTGTGACACTACCATATGTCATGCACTGTGACACTACCATATGTCATGTACTGTGACACTACCATATGTCATGTACTGTGACACTACCATATGTCATGTACTGTGACACTACCATATGTCATGTACTGTGACACTACCATATGTCATGTACTGTGACACTACCATATGTCATGCACTGTGACACTACCATATGTCATGTACTGTGACACTACCATATGTCATGTACTGTGACACTACCATATGTCATGTACTGTGACACTACCATATGTCATGTACTGTAACACTACCATATGCACTGTAACACTACCATATGTCATGTACTGTGACACTACCATATGTCATGTACTGTGACACTACCATATGTCATGTACTGTGACACTACCATATGTCATACACTGTGACACTACCATATGTCATGTACTGTGACACTACCATATGTCATGCACTGTAACACTACCATATGTCATGCACTGTGACACTACCATATGTCATGTACTGTAACACTACCATATGTCATGTACTGTAACACTACCATATGTCATGTACTGTGACACTACCATATATACTGTGACACTACCATATGTCATGTACTGTAACACTACCATATGTCATGTACTGTGACACTACCATATGCACTGTGACACTACCATATGTACTGTGACACTACCATATGTCATGTACTGTGACACTACCATATGTCATGTACTGTGACACTACCATATGCACTGTAACACTACCATATGTACTGTGACACTACCATATGTCATGTACTGTGACACTACCATATGCACTGTGACACTACCATATGTCATGTACTGTGACACTACCATATGTCATGCACTGTGACACTACCATATGCACTGTGACACTACCATATGTCATGTACTGTGACACTACCATATGTCATGTACTGTGACACTACCATATGTCATGCACTGTAACACTACCATATGTCATGTACTGTGACACTACCATATGTCATGTACTGTGACACTACCATATGTCATGTACTGTAACACTACCATATGTCATGTACTGTGACACTACCATATGTCATGTACTGTGACACTACCATATGTCATGCACTGTGACACTACCATATGTACTGTGACACTACCATATGTCATGCACTGTGACACTACCATATGTCATGTACTGTGACACTACCATATGTACTGTGACACTACCATATGTCATGTACTGTGACACTACCATATGTCATGCACTGTGACACTACCATATGTACTGTGACACTACCATATGTCATGTACTGTGACACTACCATATGTCATGTACTGTGACACTACCATATGTACTGTGACACTACCATATGTCATGTACTGTGACACTACCATATGTCATGTACTGTGACACTACCATATGTCATGTACTGTGACACTACCATATGTCATGTACTGTGACACTACCATATGTCATGTACTGTGACACTACCATATGTCATGTACTGTGACACTACCATATGTCATGTACTGTAACACTACCATATGTCATGTACTGTAACACTACCATATGTCGTACTGTGACACTACCATATGTCATGTACTGTGACACTACCATATGTCATGTACTGTGACACTACCATATGTCATGTACTGTGACACTACCATATGTCATGTACTGTGACACTACCATATGTCATGTACTGTGACACTACCATATGTCATGCACTGTGACACTACCATATGTCATGTACTGTGACACTACCATATGTCATGTACTGTGACACTACCATATGTCATGTACTGTGACACTACCATATGTCATGTACTGTGACACTACCATATGTCATGTACTGTGACACTACCATATGTCATGTACTGTGACACTACCATATGTCATGCACTGTGACACTACCATATGTCATGTACTGTGACACTACCATATGTCATGTACTGTAACACTACCATATGTCATGTACTGTGACACTACCATATGTCATGTACTGTGACACTACCATATGTCATGTACTGTGACACTACCATATGTCATGCACTGTGACACTACCATATGTCATGTACTGTGACACTACCATATGCACTGTGACACTACCATATGTCATGTACTGTGACACTACCATATGTCATGTACTGTGACACTACCATATGTCATGTACTGTGACACTACCATATGTCATGTACTGTGACACTACCATATGTCATGTACTGTGACACTACCATATGTCATGTACTGTGACACTACCATATGTCATGTACTGTGACACTACCATATGTCATGTACTGTGACACTACCATATGTCATGTACTGTGACACTACCATATGTACTGTGACACTACCATATGTCATGTACTGTGACACTACCATATGTCATGCACTGTGACACTACCATATGTCATGTACTGTGACACTACCATATGTACTGTGACACTACCATATGTCATGTACTGTGACACTACCATATGTCATGTACTGTGACACTACCATATGTCATGTACTGTGACACTACCATATGTCATGCACTGTGACACTACCATATGTCATGTACTGTGACACTACCATATGTCATGTACTGTAACACTACCATATGTCATGTACTGTGACACTACCATATGTCATGCACTGTGACACTACCATATGTACTGTAACACTACCATATGTCATGTACTGTGACACTACCATATGTCATGTACTGTGACACTACCATATGTCATGTACTGTGACACTACCATATGTCATGCACTGTGACACTACCATATGTCATGCACTGTGACACTACCATATGTCATGTACTGTGACACTACCATATGTCATGTACTGTGACACTACCATATGTCATGTACTGTGACACTACCATATGTCATGTACTGTGACACTACCATATGTCATGTACTGTAACACTACCATATGTCATGCACTGTGACACTACCATATGTCATGTACTGTGACACTACCATATGTCATGTACTGTGACACTACCATATGTCATGTACTGTGACACTACCATATGTCATGCACTGTGACACTACCATATGTCATGCACTGTGACACTACCATATGTCATGCACTGTGACACTACCATATGTCATGCACTGTGACACTACCATATGTCATGCACTGTGACACTACCATATGTCATGCACTGTGACACTACCATATGTCATGCACTGTGACACTACCATATGTCATGTACTGTGACACTACCATATGTCATGTACTGTGACACTACCATATGTCATACACTGTGACACTACCATATGTCATGTACTGTAACACTACCATATGTCATGCACTGTGACACTACCATATGTCATGCACTGTGACACTACCATATGTCATGTACTGTGACACTACCATATGTCATGCACTGTGACACTACCATATGTCATGCACTGTAACACTACCATATGTCATGTACTGTGACACTACCATATGTCATGTACTGTGACACTACCATATGTCATGTACTGTGACACTACCATATGTCATGTACTGTAACACTACCATATGTCATGCACTGTGACACTACCATATGTCATGTACTGTGACACTACCATATGTCATGTACTGTAACACTACCATATGTCATGCACTGTGACACTACCATATGTCATGTACTGTGACACTACCATATGTCATGCACTGTGACACTACCATATGTCATGCACTGTAACACTACCATGTCATGTACTGTAACACTACCATATGTCATGTACTGTGACACTACCATATGTACTGTAACACTACCATATGTCATGTACTGTGACACTACCATATGTCATGTACTGTGACACTACCATATGTCATGTACTGTAACACTACCATATGTCATGTACTGTGACACTACCATATGTCATGTACTGTAACACTACCATATGTCATGTACTGTAACACTACCATATGTCATGTACTGTGACACTACCATATGCCATGCACTGTGACACTACCATATGTCATGCACTGTGACACTACCATATGTCATGTACTGTGACACTACCATATGTCATGCACTGTGACACTACCATATGTCATGTACTGTGACACTACCATATGTCATGCACTGTGACACTACCATATGTCATGTACTGTGACACTACCATATGTACTGTGACACTACCATATGTCATGTACTGTGACACTACCATATGTCATGCACTGTGACACTACCATATGTCATGCACTGTGACACTACCATATGTCATGTACTGTGACACTACCATATGTCATGTACTGTGACACTACCATATGTCATGTACTGTGACACTACCATATGTCATGCACTGTGACACTACCATATGTCATGTACTGTGACACTACCATATGTCATGCACTGTGACACTACCATATGTCATGTACTGTGACACTACCATATGTCATGCACTGTGACACTACCATATGTCATGTACTGTAACACTACCATATGTCATGTACTGTGACACTACCATATGTCATGTACTGTGACACTACCATATGTCATGCACTGTGACACTACCATATGTCATGCACTGTGACACTACCATATGTCATGCACTGTGACACTACCATATGTCATGTACTGTGACACTACCATATGTCATGTACTGTAACACTACCATATGTCATACACTGTGACACTACCATATATCATGTACTGTGACACTACCATATGTCATGCACTGTGACACTACCATATGTACTGTAACACTACCATATGCACTGTAACACTACCATATGTCATGTACTGTGACACTACCATATGTCATGTACTGTAACACTACCATATGTCATGTACTGTGACACTACCATATGTCATGTACTGTGACACTACCATATGTCATGTACTGTAACACTACCATATGTCATGTACTGTGACACTACATGTACTGTGACACTACCATATGTCATGCACTGTAACACTATTGCAGGTTCGTCCACCCATGTGCAATTTGTTTTATATTGCAGGGTCGTCCACGCATGTGCAGTTTGTTTTATATTGCAGGGTCGTCCACGCATGTGCAGTTTGTTTTATATTGCAGGGTCGTCCACGCATGTGCAGTTTGTTTTATATTGCAGGGTCATCCACGCATGTGCAGTTTGTTTTATATTGCAGGGTCGTCCACGCATGTGCAGCTTGTTTTATATTGCAGGGTCGTCCACGCATGTCTGGACGGACGGTAATGATAGGGCAAATGAGGGGGAATTTTTCTGGG
This sequence comes from Archivesica marissinica, assembly GCA_014843695.1. Lineage (NCBI taxonomy): Eukaryota > Metazoa > Mollusca > Bivalvia > Venerida > Vesicomyidae > Archivesica > Archivesica marissinica. Next base: position 864 of record JABXNX010000201.1, on the reverse strand, counting down.
ACCATACTGTTCAAAGGTAACATATAGTTAACCAGTCGTCTATTCCTTATAAGCATGCACTCGTTGACGACTGCGCATGTGCATACATCCATTTGGCAGTTTTGTGTCACATTGGTCGTGCTTCAGATCCTTTGTGCAGAAGGCAGGAATAGAAAAAACCGTCTCAAACTGACTTTATACGTCCGAAGTGGTCGAGTGATCTTAGCACGCCTTTGTTAGAATTCATCTTTCATCGCTATCATCAGGGCCGCAGGTTGGCTCTCCATCACCGACATGTGATACATGAGGATATGTGAGAAAGTTGTCAGGCCTTGTGGAATTGAGTATTGCTTTCTACCCAGTAAATATGGGTGGTCTTCTCCACCACAACAGACTGGCTTTGGACGATAATGTTCCGGAGTTGGCACTATACAAATATCCCTAACAGTGTGGAAGAAAATGAAATATATATTGCACACTCATTTTGATAGCTTGAAAGTACATACTAAACGTTTTTATAATCCAAATCCAAAATCCATGACACTTTATGAAATTTTGCAAAAACTGAGATTAGAATGACCAAGACCGAATGTACTTTAGAGGTAATGGGCGTTATTCATAATCCTTCCCTGACTATGTTATATCACTCACAGCATGTCACATTGTAAATTAAAAATAAGTATCTTATCTCTTTAGAGATAAATCACCTCCCAAAATAAATTGAAAAATCTAAGGACCATGTATCTATAAGATAGTTTTGTGTTTAGTTCCAGATACTGTCTAAAATCTCACCAAATTACAGCCGAATGCATGTAGGAATTCATTTTCTGTATATTAATGACAATTTTTAGTTACTTCACTTTTCCTTATGAAAATGCTCCCAAA
>JABXNX010002111.1:0-10179 GCA_014843695.1 Archivesica marissinica | reverse complement strand
ATTCTGCCACCCTGGTCATCAGCATTACATATTCTACCACTCTTGTCATCAGCATTACATATTATGTCACCCTGGTCATCAACATTACATATTCTGCCACCCTGGTCATCAACATTACATATTCTGTCACCCTGGTCATCAGCATTACATATTCTGCCACCCTGGTCATCAGCATTACATATTCACCCTGGTCATCAACATTACATATTCTGCCACTCTTGTCATCAGCATTACATATTCTGCCACCCTGGTCATCAACATTACATATTCTGCCACCCTGGTCATCAGCATTACATATTCTGCCACCCTGGTCATCAACATTACATATTCTGCCACCCTGGTCATCAACATTACATATTCTGCCACTCTTGTCATCAGCATTACATATTCTGCCACCCTGGTCATCAACATTACATATTCTGCCACCCTGGTCATCAGCATTACATATTCTACCACTCTTGTCATCAGCATTACATATTATGTCACCCTGGTCATCAACATTACATATTCTGCCACCCTGGTCATCAACATTACATATTCTGTCACCCTGGTCATCAGCATTACATATTCTGCCACCCGGTCATCAGCATTACATATTCACCCTGGTCATTAACATTACATATTCTGCCACTCTTGTCATCAGCATTACATATTCTGCCACCCTGGTCATCAACATTACATATTCTGCCACCCTGGTCATCAGCATTACATATTCTGCCACCCTGGTCATCAACATTACATATTCTGCCACCCTGGTCATCAACATTACATATTCTGCCACTCTTGTCATCAGCATTACATATTCTGCCACCCTGGTCATCAACATTACATATTCTGCCACCCTGGTCATCAGCATTACATATTCTACCACTCTTGTCATCAGCATTACATATTATGTCACCCTGGTCATCAACATTACATATTCTGTCACCCTGGTCATCAACATTACATATTCTGCCACCCTGGCCATCAACACTACATATTCTGCCACTCTTGTCATCAGCATTACATATTCTGCCACCCTGGCCATCAGCATTACATATTCTGCCACCTGGTCATCAGCATTACATATTCTGCCACCCTGGCCATCAGCATTACATATTCTGCCACTCTTGCCATCAACATTACATATTCTGCCACCCTGGCCATCAACATTACATATTCTGCCACCCTGGCCATCAACATTACATATTCTGCCACCCAGTCATCAGTATTACATACTCTGTCACCCTGACCATCGACATTACATATTCTGCCACCCTGGCCATCAACATTACATATTCTGCCACACCGGTCATCAGTATTACATATTCTGCCATCCGGTCATCAGTATTACATATTCTGCCACCCTGGTCATCAGCATTACATATTCTGCCACCCTGGCCATCAGCATTACATATTCTGTCACCCTGGTCATCAGCATAAATATTCTGTCATCCTGGCCATCAACATTACATATTCTGCCACCCTGGTCATCAACATTACATATTCTGTCATCCTGGCCATCAACATTACATATTCTGCCACCCTGGTCATCAACATTACATATTCTGCCACCCAGGTCATCAACATTACATATTCTGCCACCCGGTCATCAGCATTACATATTCTGCCAACCTTGTCATCAACATTACATATTCTGCCACCCTGGCCATCAACATTACATATTCTTCCACTCTTATCATCAGCATTACATATTCTGCCACTCTTGTCATCAGCATTACATATTCTGCCAGCCTGGTCATCAACATTACATAATCTGCCACTCTTTTCATCAACATTACATATTCTGCCACTCTTGTCATCAGTATTACATATTCTGCCACTCTTGTCATCAGCATTACATATTCTGCCACCCTGGTCATCAACATTACATATTCTGCCACTCTTGTCATCAGCATTACATATTCTGCAACCCTGGTCATCAACATTACATATTCTGCCACCCTGGTCATCAGCATTACATATTCTACCACTCTTGTCATCAGCATTACATATTATGTCACCCTGGTCATCAACATTACATATTCTGTCACCCTGGTCATCAACATTACATATTCTGCCACCCTGGCCATCAACACTACATATTCTGCCACTCTTGTCATCAGCATTACATATTCTGCCACCCTGGCCATCAGCATTACATATTGTGCCACCTGGTCATCAGCATTACATATTCTGCCACCCTGGCCATTAGCATTACATATTCTGCCACTCTTGCCATCAACATTACATATTCTGCCACCCTGGCCATCAACATTACATATTCTGCCACCCTGGCCATCAACATTACATATTCTGCCACACCGGTCATCAGTATTACATATTCTGCCATCCGGTCATCAGTATTACATATTCTTCCTCCCGGTCATCAGTATTACATATTCTGTCACCCTGACCATCAACATTACATATTCTGCCACCCTGGCCATCAACATTACATATTCTGCCACACCGGTCATCAGTATTACATATTCTGCCATCCGGTCATCAGTATTACATATTCTGCCACCCTGGTCATCAGCATTACATATTCTGCCACCCTGGCCATCAGCATTACATATTCTGTCACCCTGGTCATCAGCATAAATATTCTGTCATCCTGGCCATCAACATTACATATTCTGCCACCCTGGTCATCAACATTACATATCCTGGCCATCAACATTACATATTCTGCCACCCTGGTCATCAACATTACATATTCTGCCACCCAGGTCATCAACATTACATATTATTTCACCCTGGTCATCAGCATTACATATTCTGCCACCCTGGTCATCAACATTACATATTCTGCCACCCTGGTCATCAACATTACATATTCTGCCACCCTGGTCATCAACATTACATATTCTGCCACCACTCTGGTCATCAACATTACATATTCTGCCACCCTGGCCATCAACATTACATATTCTGCCACTCTGGCCATCAACATTACATATTCTGCCACACTGGTCATCAGTATTACATATTCTGCCATCCGGTCATCAGTATTACATATTCTTCCACCCGGTCATCAGTATTACATATTCTGCCACCCTGACCATCAACATTACATATTCTGCCACCCAAAAAACCCACACCACAACAACACCACAACAATTCTGCCACCCTGCATCAAATTACATTTTCTGCCACCGGCCATCAAATTACATATTTGTCACCCTAGCCATCAGATACATATTCTGCACCTGGTCATCAGCAAAATTTCTGTCATCCTGGCCATCAACATTACATTCTGCCCCCTGGTCATCAACATACATATCGCATCCTGGCCTCAACATTACATATTCTGCCACCTGGTCATCAACATTACATATTCTGCCACCCAGGTCATCAACATTATATCTGCCACTCTGTCATCAGCATACATATTCTGCCACCCTGGTCATCAAATTACATATTCTGCCAGCGGTCATCAACATTACATATTCTGCCACCCTGGTCATCAACATTACATATTCTGCCACTTTGTCATCAGCATTACATATTCTGCCACCCTGGTCATCAACATTACATATTCTGCCACCCTGGTCATCAGCATTACATATTCTACCACTCTTGTCATCAGCATTACATATTATGTCACCCTGGTCATCAACATTACATATTCTGCCACCCTGGTCATCAACATTACATATTCTGTCACCCTGGTCATCAGCATTACATATTCTGCCACCCGGTCATCAGCATTACATATTCTGCCACTCTTGTCATCAGCATTACATATTCTGCCAGCCTGGTCATCAACATTACATAATCTGCCACTCTTGTCATCAACATTACATATTCTGCCACTCTTGTCATCAGCATTACATATTCTGCCACTCTTGTCATCAGCATTACATATTCTGCCACCCTGGTCATCAACATTACATATTCTGCCACCCTGGTCATCAACATTACATATTCTGCCACTCTTGTCATCAACATTACATATTCTGCCACCCTGGTCATCAACATTACATATTCTGCCACCCTGGTCATCAGCATTACATATTCTACCACCCTTGTCATCAACATTACATATTCTGCCACCCTGGTCATCAACATTACATATTCTGCCACCCGGTCATCAGCATTACATATTCTGCCAACCTTGTCATCAACATTACATATTCTGCCACCCTGGCCATCAACATTACATATTCTGTCACCCTAGCCATCAGCATTACATATGCTGTCACCCTGGTCATCAGCATTACATATTCTGTCATCCTGGCCATCAACATTACATATTCTGCCACCCTGGTCATCAACCTTACATATTCTGCCACCCAGGTCATCAACATTACATATTCTGTCACCCTGGTCATCAGCATTACATATTCTGCCACCCAGGTCATCAACATTACATATTCTGCCACCCTGGTCATCAACATTACACATTCTGCCACTCTTGTCATCAGCATTACATATTCTGCCACCCTGTTCATCAACATTACATATTCTGCCACCCTGGTCATCAACATTACATATTCTGCCACCCTGGCCATCAACATTACATATTCTGTCACCCTTGTCATCAACATTACATATTCTGCCACTCTGGTCATCAACATTACATATTCTACCATCCCGGTCATCAACATTACATATTCTGCCACCTGGTCATCAACATTACATATTCTGCCACTCTGGTCATCAACATTACATATTCAACCATCCCGGTCATCAACATTACATATTCTGCCACTCTTGTCATCAGCATTACATATTCTGCCACTCTTGTCATCAGCATTACATATTCTGCCACCCTGGTCATCAACATTACATATTCTGCCACCCTGGTCATCAACATTACATATTCTGCCACTCTTGTCATCAGCATTACATATTCTGCCACCCTGGTCATCAACATTACATATTCTGCCACCCTGGTCATCAACATTACATATTCTGTCACCCTGGTCATCAGCATTACATATTCTGCCACCCGGTCATCAGCATTACATATTCTGCCAGCCTTGTCATCAACATTACATATTCTGCCTCCCTGGCCATCAACATTACATATTCTGTCACCCTAGCCATCAGCATTACATATTTTGTCACCCTGGTCATCAGCATTACATATTCTGTCATCCTGGCCATCAATATTCTGCCACCCTGGTCATCAACCTTACATATTCTGCCACCCAGGTCATCAACATTACATATTCTGTCACCCTGGTCATCAGCATTACATATTCTGCCACCCAGGTCATCAACATTACATATTCTGCCACCCTGGTCATCAACATTACACATTCTGCCACTCTTGTCATCAGCATTACATATTCTGCCACCCTGTTCATCAACATTACATATTCTGCCACCCTGGTCATCAACATTACATATTCTGCCACCCTGGCCATCAACATTACATATTCTGTCACTTGTCATCAACATTACATATTCTGCCACTCTTGTCATCAGCATTACATATTCTGCCACCCTGGTCATCAACATTACATATTCTGCCACCCTGGTCATCAACATTACATATTCTGCCACTCTTATCATCAGCATTACATATTCTGCCACCCTGGTCATCATCATTACATATTCTGCCACCCTGGTCATCAGCATTACATATTCTACCACTCTTGTCATCAGCATTACATATTCTGTCACCCTGGTCATCAACATTACATATTCTGCCACCCAGTCATCAGCATTACATATTCTGCCACCCTGGTCATCAGCATTACATATTCTGCCACCCTGGTCATCAGCATTACATATTCTGCCACTCTTGTCATCAGCATTACATATTCTGCCACCCTGGTCATCAACATTATATATTCTGCCACTCTTGTCATCAGCATTACATATTCTGTCACCCTGGTCATCAACATTGCATATTCTGCCACCACCCTGGTCATCAGCATTACATATTCTGCCACCCTGGCTATCAACATTACATATTCTGCCACCCTGACTATCAACATTACATAATCTGCCACCCTGGTCATCAGCATTACATATTCTGCCACCCTGGCTATCAACATTACATAATCTGCTACTCTGGTCATCAGCATTACTTATTCTGACACCCTGGCTATCAGCATTACATATTCTGCCACCCGGTCATCAACATTGCATATTCTGCCACCCAGTCATCAGCATTACATATTCTGCCACCCTGGTCATCAGCATTACATATTCTGCCACCCTGGTCATCAACATTACATATATTCTGCCACCTGGTCATCAACATTACATATTCTGCCACCCGGTCATCAGCATTACATATTCTGCCACCCTGGTCATCAGCATTACATATTATGTCACCCTGGTCATCAACATTACATATTCTGTCACCCTGGTAATCAACATTACATATTCTGTCACCCTGGTCATCAGCATTACATATTCTGGCCATCAACGCTACATATTCTGCCACCCTGGCCATCAATGTTACATATTCTGCCACCCCGGTCATCAACATTACATATTCTGCCACCCAGGTCATCAGCATTACATATTCTGCCACCCTGGTCATCAACATTACATATTCTGTCACCCTGGTCATCAACATTACATATTCTGCCACTCTGGTCATCAACATTACATATTCTGCCACTCTGGTCATCAGCATTACACATTCTGCCACCCTGTTCATCAGCATTATATATTCTGTCACCCTTGTCATCAACATTACATATTCTGTCACCCTTGTCATCAACATTACATATTCTGCCACCCTGGTCATCAACATTACATATTCTGCCACCTGGTCATCAACATTACATATGCTGTCACCCTGGTCATCAGCATTACATATTCTGTCATCCTGGCCATCAACATTACATATTCTGCCACCCTGGTCATCAACCTTACATATTCTGCCACCCAGGTCATCAACATTACATATTCTGTCACCCTGGTCATCAGCATTACATATTCTGCCACCCAGGTCATCAACATTACATATTCTGCCACCCTGGTCATCAACATTACACATTCTGCCACTCTTGTCATCAGCATTACATATTCTGCCACCCTGTTCATCAACATTACATATTCTGCCACCCTGGTCATCAACATTACATATTCTGCCACCCTGGCCATCAACATTACATATTCTGTCACCCTTGTCATCAACATTACATATTCTGCCACTCTGGTCATCAACATTACATATTCTACCATCCCGGTCATCAACATTACATATTCTGCCACCTGGTCATCAACATTACATATTCTGCCACTCTGGTCATCAACATTACATATTCAACCATCCCGGTCATCAACATTACATATTCTGCCACTCTTGTCATCAGCATTACATATTCTGCCACTCTTGTCATCAGCATTACATATTCTGCCACCCTGGTCATCAACATTACATATTCTGCCACCCTGGTCATCAACATTACATATTCTGCCACTCTTGTCATCAGCATTACATATTCTGCCACCCTGGTCATCAACATTACATATTCTGCCACCCTGGTCATCAACATTACATATTCTGTCACCCTGGTCATCAGCATTACATATTCTGCCACCCGGTCATCAGCATTACATATTCTGCCACCTTGTCATCAACATTACATATTCTGCCACCCTGGCATCAACATTACATATTCTGTACCCTAGCCATCAGCATTACATATTTGCACCTGGTCATCAGCATTACATATTCTGCCATCCTGGCATCAATATTCTGCCACCCTGGTCATCAACCTTACATATTCTGCCACCCAGGTCATCAACATTACATATTCTGCCACCCTGGTCATCAGCATTACATATTCTGCCACCCTGGTCATCAACATTACATATTCTGCCACCCTGGTCATCAACATTACATATTCTGCCACTGTCATCAGCATTACATATTCTGCCACCCTGGTCATCAACATTACATATTCTGCCACCCTGGTCATCAACATTACATATTCTGCCACCCTGGCCATCAACATTACATATTCTGTCACTTGTCATCAACATTACATATTCTGCCACCTTGTCATCAGCATTACATATTCTGCCACCCTGGTCATCAACATTACATATTCTGCCACCCTGGTCATCAACATTACATATTCTGCCACTCTTGTCATCAGCATTACATATTCTGCCACCCTGGTCATCAACATTACATATTCTGCCACCCTGGTCATCAGCATTACATATTCTACCACTCTTGTCATCAGCATTACATATTCTGTCACCCTGGTCATCAACATTACATATTCTGCCACCCAGTCATCAGCATTACATATTCTGCCACCCTGGTCATCAGCATTACATATTCTGCCACCCTGGTCATCAGCATTACATATTCTGCCACTCTTGTCATCAGCATTACATATTCTGCCACCCTGGTCATCAACATTACATATTCTGCCACCCTGGTCATCAGCATTACATATTCTACCACTCTTGTCATCAGCATTACATATTCTGTCACCCTGGTCATCAACATTACATATTCTGCCACCACCCTGGTCATCAGCATTACATATTCTGCCACCCTGGCCATCAACATTACATATTCTGCCACCCTGACTATCAACATTACATAATCTGCCACCCTGGTCATCAGCATTACATATTCTGCCACCCTGGCTATCAACATTACATAATCTGCTACTCTGGTCATCAGCATTACTTATTCTGACACCCTGGCTATCAGCATTACATATTCTGCCACCCGGTCATCAACATTACATATTCTGCCACCCAGTCATCAGCATTACATATTCTGCCACCCTGGTCATCAGCATTACATATTCTGCCACCCTGGTCATCAACATTACATATTCTGCCACCTGGTCATCAACATTACATATTCTGCCACCCGGTCATCAGCATTACATATTCTGCCACCCTGGTCATCAGCATTACATATTATGTCACCCTGGTCATCAACATTACATATTCTGTCACCCTGGTCATCAACATTACATATTCTGTCACCCTGGTCATCAGCATTACATATTCTGGCCATCAACGCTACATATTCTGCCACCCTGGCCATCAATGTTACATATTCTGCCACCCCGGTCATCAACATTACATATTCTGCCACCCAGGTCATCAGCATTACATATTCTGCCACCCTGGTCATCAACATTACATATTCTGTCACCCTGGTCATCAACATTACATATTCTGCCACTCTGGTCATCAACATTACATATTCTGCCACTCTGGTCATCAGCATTACACATTCTGCCACCCTGTTCATCAGCATTATATATTCTGTCACCCTTGTCATCAACATTACATATTCTGCCACCCTGGTCATCAACATTACATATTCTGCCACCTGGTCATCAACATTACATATTCTGCCACCCTGGTCATCAACATTACATATTCTGCCAGCCTGGTCATCAACATTACATAATCTGCCACTCTTGTCATCAACATTACATATTCTGCCACTCTTGTCATCAGCATTACATATTCTGCCACTCTTGTCATCAGCATTACATATTCTGCCACCCTGGTCATCAACATTACATATTCTGCCACCACTCTGGTCATCAGCATTACATATTCTGCCACCCTGGTTATCAGCATTACATATTCTGCCACCCTGGTCATCAACATTACATATTCTGTCACCCTGGTCATCAACATTACATATTCTGTCACCCTGGTCATCAGCATTACATATTCTGGCCATCAACGCTACATATTCTGCCACCCTGGCCATCAATGTTACATATTCTGCCACCCCGGTCATCAACATTACATATTCTGCCACCCCGGTCATCAGCATTACATATTCTGCCACCCTTGTCATCAACATTACATATTCTGCCACCCTGGTCATCAACATTACATATTCTGCCACTCTGGTCATCAACATTACATATTCTGCCACTCTTGTCATCAGCATTACATATTCTGCCACCCTGGTCATCAGCATTACATATTCTGCCACCCTGGTCATCAGCATTACATATTCTGCCACCCTGTTCATCAGCATTACATATTCTGTCACCCTTGTCATCAACATTACATATTCTGCCACCCTGGTCATCAACATTACATATTCTGCCACCCTGGTCATCAACATTACATATTCTGCCACCCTGGTCATCAGCATTACATATTCTGCCACCCTGGTCATCAACATTACATATTCTGCCACCCTGTTTATCAACATTACATATTCTGCCACTCTTGTCATCAGCATTACATATTCTACCACTCTTGTCATCAGCA
>JABXNX010002110.1:0-10182 GCA_014843695.1 Archivesica marissinica | reverse complement strand
ACCACAACAACCACCACACAACAACAACCACCTTACAACAACCACCACCACCAACAACAACAACCACCACCACACAACAACAACCCCAACAACAACCACCACACAACAACAACCCCAACAACCACCACCACATAATAACAACCACCACATAACAACAACCACCACACAACAACAACCACCACCACATAACAACAACGACCACCACATAGCAACAACCACCCCACACAACAACATCCACCAAACCAACCACACAACAACCACCAGATAGCAACAACCACCAAACAACAACCAACACCATCAAACAACACACAAGCCCAACCACCACAAACATCAATACACCCACACAACAACCACCGCCCACCAACAAAACAACCACCACCACCACACAACAAAAACCCAACAAACAACCATCAACACAACAAAAACAACCCCAATCAACCACATCACACAACAACAACCGAAACTAACCACACAAACCACCACCACGAAACCAACAACCACCACCACACCAAAAACCACCACCACCACACCAACAACCACCACCACACCACCACCACCACAACAACAACCACCACAACAACAACCACCATCACACAACAACAACAAGCCCCACCACCACCAACAACCACCAAACAACCACCACCATCACATAATAACAACCACCCCACCAACAACAACCACCACCACACAACAACAACACCAACAACAACCACCACACAACAACAAAACCAACAACCACCACCACATAACAACAACCACCAAACAACAACATCCACCACCAAACCACCACCACACCAACAACCACACCACACCAACAACCACAACCACCACACAACAACCACCACCACCAACAACAACCACCACCACATAACAACAACCCCAACAACAACCACCACACAACAACAACCCAACCACCACATACCAACAACCACCCCACACAACAACAACCACCACCACCACACAACAACATCAACCAAACCAACCACACAACAACCACCACCACACAACAACCACCACCACAAACAACCACACAACCACCACCACATAGCAACAACCACCACACAACAACAACCAGCCACCACCACCACCAACCAACACACCAAACAACAACCACCACCACACAACAACAACCCCAACAACAACCACAACAACAACAACCCCAACAACCACCACCACAAAACAACAACCACCACCACCACCAAACACCAACACCACCACCACCACAACAACAACAACAACCACCACCACAACAACACCAACACCACAAAAACAACCACCACCACACACAACAACCACCACACACAACAACCACAACCACAACCACCACAAACAACCACCACACAACCACCAACACCAAACACACCACCACCAAACAACAACCACCACCACCACACAACAACAACCATCACCAGCACCACACAACAACCACCACCAAACCAACAACAACAAACACCACCACAGAACAACCACAACAACAACAACCACCACATAACAACAAACACCACACCAACAACCACCACACCAACAACAACCACCACACAACAACAACAACCACCACCACCAAACAACCACCACCACCAAACCACCACCACCACCCCACACAACAACCACCACCACACAACAACCACCACCACAAAACAACCACACCACACAACAACAACCACCACACAACAACAACCACCCCACACAACAACATCCACCAAACCAACCACACAACAACCACCACACAACAACAACCACCACACAACAACCACCACCACCAAACAACAACCACCACCAAACAACAACAACCCCAACAACAACCACCACACAACAACAACAACAACAACCACCATCACACAACAACAACCACCAACAACAACCACCACCAAACAACAACCACCAAACAACAACAACCACCACCACACCACCACCACCACACCAACAACCACCACCACCACAACAACAACCACCAACAACCACCACCACAACAACAACCACCACCACAACAACAACAACCACCACCACACAACCACCAACACCAATCAACACCACCACCAAACAACCATCACCACCACCACACAACAACAACCCACCAACACCACACAACAACCACACCACCACCACAAACAACAACCACCACCACCACAAAACAACAACCCACCACCACACAACAACAACCACACCAACAACCACAACCACACAACAACCACCACCACCACACAACAACAACCACCACCCACAACAACAACCACCAAAACAACAACCCCACCAACCACCACCACCACACACCACAACCACCACACCACATCACAACAACCACCACACCAACCACAACAACCACCAACCAACCACCACAACAACACCACCAAACAACAACCCCAACAACCACCACCAAACAACCACACCAACCACCCACCACAACAACCACCAACAAACACACAACAACCACCACCACCAAACAACCACCACACACAACAACAACCACCACCACACAACAACAACCCCAACAACCACCACCAAACAACAACAACAACCACACCAACCACCACCACACCACAACCACCACACACAACAACCACCACCACCAAACAACCACCACCATCAAACCACCACCACCACCCCACACAGCAACCACCACCACACAACAACCACCACCACATAACAACCACCACCACATAACAACCACCACCACATACAACAACCACCACACAACAACAACCACCCCACACAACAACATCCACCAAACCAACCACACAACAACCACCACATAACAACAACCACCACACAACAAACACCATCATCAAACAACCACACAAGCACCACCACACAACAACAACCACCACACAACAACCACCACCACCAACAAAAACCACCACCACACAACAACAACCCCAACAACAACCACCACACAACAACAACACCAACATCACACAACAACAACACCATCACCACCACCACACAACAACCACCAAACAACAACATCCACCACCAAACCACCACCACCACACCAACAACCACCACCACCACACCAACAACCACCAAGCAACCACCACCACAACAACAACCACCACCACAACAACAACGACCACCACCACCAACAACCACCACCACCAACAACCACCACACAACCACCAACACCAATCAGCACCACCACCAAACAACCATCACCACCACCACACAACAACAACCATCACCAGCACCACACAACAACCATCACCACCACCACCAAACAACCATCATCACCACCACAAAACAACAACCACACCAACCACCACAACCACACAACAACAACCACCACCAACAACCACCACCACCACCACCACACAACAACAACCACCACCAAACAACAACCACACCAACAACCACCACCACCACATCACAACCACCAACACCACATCACAACAACCACCACCACCAAACAACAACATCCACCAAACCAACCACACAACAACCACCACACAACAACATCCCCAACAACCACCACCAAACACAACAACAACCACACCAACCACCACCACACACAACCACCACCACCACATCACAACAACCACCACCACCAAACAACCACCACCACACAACAACAACCACCACCACACAACAACAACCCCAACAACCACCACACACAACAACAACAACCACACCAACCACCACCACATCACAACCACCACCACCACATCACAACAACCACCACCACCAAACAACCACACCACCAAACAACAACATCCACCAAACCAACCACACAACAACAACAACACCACATAACAACCACCACACAACAACCACCACCACACAACAACAACCACCCACACAACAACAACCACCCCACACAACAACCACCACCACACAACAACATCCACCAAACCAACCAAACAACAACCACCACCACCAAACAACAACCACCACCACACAACAACAACCCCAACAACCACCACCACATAACAACAACCCCAACAACAACCACCACACAACAACAACCCCAACAACCACCACCACATAACAACCACCACACAACAACAACCACCACACAACAACACCACCACATAGCAACAACCACCCCACACAACAACATCCACCAAACCAACCACACAACAACATCCACCAAACCAACCACACAACAACCACCACCACACAACAACCACCACCACAAAACAACCACACAACCACCACCACACAACAACAACCACCATACAACAACAACCACAACACAACAACCACCACCAAACAACAACAAACCACAACAACCACACACAAAAACCCCACCACCACATCACACAACAACAACCACCACAACAAACAACCACCACAACCACCACCACCACACAACAACCACCACACAACAACCACCACCACACAACAACAACCCCAACAACAACCACCACACAACAACAACCCCAACAACCACCACCACACAACAACCCAACAACCACCACTACATAACAACAACCACCACACAACAACAACCACCACACAACCACCACCAAATAACAACAACCACCACAACATAGCAACAACCACCCCACACAACAACATCCACCAAACCAACCACACAACAACTACCACATAACAACCACCACACAACAACCACCATCATCAAACAACCACACAAGCACCACCACACAACAACCACCACACAACAACCACCACCACCAACAACAACCACCACCACCAAACAAAAACCACCACCACACAACAACAACCCCAACAACAACCACCACACAACAACAACACCAACAACCACCATCACACAACAACAACCCCAACAACAACCACCACCACCACCACACAACAACCACCAAACAACAACATCCACCACCAAACCACCACCACGAAACCAACAACCACCACAACACCAACAACCACCACCACCACACCAACAACCACCAAACAACCACCACCACAACAACAACCACCACCACACAACCACCACAAAAACAGCAACCACCATCACACAACAACAACCACCACCACCACCACCAACAACAACCACCACACAACCACCAACACCAACCATCACCACCACCACACAACAACAACCACCACCAGCACCACACAACAACCATCACCAGCACCACCAAACAACCATCACCACAAAACAACAACCACCACCAACAACCACAACCACACAACAACAACAACCACCACCAACAACCACCACCACCACACAACAACAACCACACCACCACCACACAACAACCATCACCACCACCACACAACAACCACCACCACACCACCAAACAACCATCACCACCACCACAAAACAACAACCACCACCAACAACCACCACCACACAACAACAACCACCACCAACAACAACCACCACCACCACATAACAACCACCACCACACAACATCCACCACCACATAGCAACAACCACCCCACACAACAACATCCACCAAACCAACCACACAACAACATCCACCAAACCAACCACACAACAACCACCACCACACAACAACCATCATCATCAAACAACCACACAAGCACCACCACACAACAACAACCACCACACAACAACCACCACCAACACCACCACCACCAACCACACACCAAACAAAAACCACCACCACACAACAACAACCCCAACAACAACCACAACAACAACAACCCCAACAACCACCATCACACAACACCAACCACCACCACCACCACAACACCAACAACCACCACCACCACACCAACAACCACCACCACCACCACAACACCAACAACCACCACCACCACACCAACAACCACCACCACCACCACAACACCACCACCACAACAACAACCACCATCCCACAACAACAACCACCATCACACAACCACAACAACCACCACCACCACCAACAACCACCACACAACCACCAACACCAATCAGCACCACCACCAAAAAACCATCACCACCACCACACAACAACAACCATCACCAGCACCACACAACAACCATCACCACCACCACAATACAACAACCCCACCAACCACCACAAACAACAACCACCACACACCAAACAACAACCACCACACAACAACAACCACCACCAACAACCACCACCACCAAACAACAACCACCACCACCAAACAACAACCACCACCACCAAACAACAACCACCACCACACAACAACAAACCCAACAACCACCAATACACAACAACAACCACCACCATCACCACCACACAACAACAACCACCACCATCACCACCACACAACAACAACCACCACCACACAACAACAACCATCACCAGCACCACCAAACAACCATCACCAGCACCACCAAATAACAATCACCACCAAACCACCAACAACAACAACCACCACCACAGAAAAACCACACAACAACAACAACCACCACATAACAACAACCACCACACCAACATCCACCACACAACAACAACCACCACCACCAAACAGCCACCACCATCAAACCACCACCACCACACAATAACAACCACCCCACACAACAACCACCACCACCAAACAACCACCACCATCAAACAACCACCACCACCCCACACAACAACCACCACCATAAAACAACCATCACCACACCAACCACCACCACCACCAACAACCCACCACCACCACATCACAACAACCCACCACCACCACATCACAACAACAACCACCACCACAACAACCACCACCACAACAACCACCACCGTCACACAACAACAACCACCACACAACAACCACCACCACCAACAACAACCACCAAACAAAAAACCACCACACAACAACCCCAACAACAACCACCACACAACAACAACCACCACCACACAACAACATCCCCAACAACCACCACTACATAACAACAACCACCACACAACAACAACCACCACACAACCACCACAACATAGCAACAACCACCCCACACAACAACATCCACCAAACCAACCACACAACAACCATCACATAACAACAACCACCACACAACAACCACCATCATCAAACAACCACACAAGCACCACCACACAACATCAAACAACCACACAAGCACCACCACACAACAACAACCACCACCACCAACAACAACCCCAACAACAACCACCACACAACAAAACCAACAACCACCACCACCACCACCAAACAACAACCACCAAACAACAACATCCACCACCAAACCACCACCACGAAACCAACAACCACCACCACACCAACAACCACCACCACCACACCAACAACCACCACCACCACAACAACCACCACAACATAGCAACAACCACCCCACACAACAACATCCACCAAACCAACCACACAACAACCATCACATAACAACAACCACCACACAACAACCACCATCAACAACCACACAACACCACCACACAACATCAAACAACCACACAAGCACCACCACACAACATCAAACAACCACACAAGCACCACCACACAACAACAACCACCACACAACAACCACCACCACCAACAACAACCACCACCACACAACAACAACCCCAACAACAACCACCACACAACAACAAAACCAACAACCACCACCACCACCACCAAACAACAACCACCAAACAACAACATCCACCACCAAACCACCACCACCACACCAACAACCACCACCACACCAACAACCACCACCACCACACCAACAACCACCACCACCACAACAACCACCACCACACAACCACCACACAACAACAACAACAACCACCATCACACAACAACAACGACCACCACCACCAACAACCACCACACAACCACCAAACAACCATCACCACCACCACACAACAACAACCATCACCACCACCACACAACAACCATCACCACCACCACCCAACAACCATCACCACCACCACCAAACAACCATCACCACCACCACAAAACAACAACCCCACCAACCACCACAACCACACAACAACAACCACCAACAAAAACCACCACCACCACCACATCACAACCACCACCACCACATCACAACAACCACCACCACCAAACAACAACATCCACCACACCAACCACACAACAACCACCACACAATAACAACAACCACCACATATCAACAACCACCCCACACAACAACAACCACCCCACACAACAACCACCACCACACAACAACAACCCCAACAACCACCACCAAACAACAACCACCACCACCAAACAACAACCACCACCAAACAACAACAACAACCACACCAACCACCACCACAACCACCACCACCACCACACACAACAACCACCACCACACAACAACAACCACCACCACACAACAACAACCCCAACAACCACCACCAAACAACAACAACAACCACAACAACCACCACCACATCACAACCACCACCACCACATCACAACAAACACCACCACCAAACAACCACCACCACCACATCATAACAACCACCACCACCAAACAACAACATCCACCAAACCAACCACACAACAACAACAACCACCACATAACAACCACCACACAACAACCACCACCACACAACAACAACCACCCCACACAACAACAACCACCCCACACAACAACCACCACCACACAACAACAACCACCAAACCAACCAAACAACAACCACCACCACCAAACAACAACCACCACCACACAACAACAACCCCAACAACAACCACCACCAAACAACAACAACAACCACACCACCACCACCACAACCACACAACCACCACCACAACACCAACCACCACCAACCACACCACCACACAACAACAACCACCACCACCACCAAACAACACCACCACACAACAACAACACCAACACCACCACCCAACCACCACACCAACACCACCACCAAACAACAACCACCACCAACAACAACAACAACAACAACAACAACAAACAACAACAACAACACCACCACACAACAACAACAACACCACCACCACACAACAACAACAACACCACACAACAACAACAACAACAACAACACACAACAACAACAACAACAACAACAACACCACACAACAACAACAACACCACCACACAACAACAACAACACCACCACACAACCACCACCACCACCACAACACCAACCACCACAACAACCACCACACAACAACCCCACCACCAACAACAACCACCACCACACACAACAAACCCCAACAACACCACCACACACACAACCCCAACAACACACCACACCAACAACAACCCCAACAACACCACCACAAAAACCACCACACAACAACCACCACCACACAACAACAACCATCACCAGCACCACCAAACAACAACCACCACCAAACCACCAACAACAACAACCACCACCACAGAACAACCACACAACAACAACAACCACCACATAACAACAACCACCACACCAACAACCACCACATAGCAACAACCACCACACCAACAACAACCACCACACAACAACAACAACCACCACCACCAAACAACCACCACCATCAAACCACCACCACCACCCCACACAACAACCACCACCACACAACAACCATCACCACATAACAACAACCACCACCACATAGCAACAACCACCACACAACAACAACCACCCCACACAACAACATCCACCAAACCAACCACACAACAACCACCACATAACAACAACCACCACACAACAAACACCACCATCAAACAACCACACAAGCACCACCACACAACAACAACCACCACACAACAACCACCACCACCAAACAAAAACCACCACCACACAACAACAACCCCAACAACAACCACCACACAACAACCCCAACAACAACCACCATCACACAACAACAACCCCAACAACAACCACCACCACACAACAACCACCAAACAACAACATCCACCACCACACCAACAACCACCACCACCACACCAACAACCACCACCACCACACCAACAACCACCAAGCAACCACCACCACAACAACAGCCACCACCACAACAACAACAACCACAACCACACAACCACCAACACCAATCAGCACCACCACCAAACAACCATCACCACCACCACACAACAACAACCATCACCAGCACCACACAACAACCATCACCACCACCAAACAACAACCATCATCACCACCACAAAACAACAACCATCATCACCACCACAAAACAACAACCACACCAACCACCACAACAACACAACAACAACCACCACCACCACACAACAACAACCACCACCAAACAACAACCACACCAACCACCACCACCACCACATCACAACCACCAACACCACATCACAACAACCACCACCACCAAACAACAACATCCACCAAACCAACCACCAAACAAAAACCACCACCACACAACAAC
>JABXNX010002109.1:0-10189 GCA_014843695.1 Archivesica marissinica | reverse complement strand
ACATGTGCAACAATCATACAGTTATACATTCGATTTGGAAAATTATAGCATTTTTATTCGCCGAAAAACTTGTATGTAGGTACTCTATATTAATTTACTGATGTAAATCAGCATCCGATAGCAATAAGCAAACACACACATATTTATGGCATCCGATGATCTAAAATAAAAGTCTTAACTATATATCATAATTGCCAAGTTTCAAGAAGTCTTTCAAAGGATTCTAGTTTACCATCAATCACGCACTTCTCTGTATATGAAAAAGTTGGCAGTTTCACCAAGTACTGGTTAACCGCAGGAGCCTGAACAGGAAATGTGTTGTTGGGTCAACTGCATGTCGCTCAAATGAACAACCTGTAGCGAAGTTAAATAAACTTAAATTCAAAACATATCAATCACATTTATATCTTTATTAACGAATATAATGTGCACTTTAACTGATTTAGCTTATAAGCAAATAGGCTTAGGATCTTTTAAAGGTTGTTAGTTTATACACATTTAGTTTAGCTCGATTGCGAAACAAGTTCTGACAACTTATATTAATCACTCTCGAGACCTCATTCATGATGGAATCTATCGCCACGAGGGAGAGAGAAGAGGCAACGTGGACGTTAAATGCATTGCCTAAGGCTCCAGCGGGGCTCGGACTCCGGACATTTCGCACCTGTAGGGAACGCTCTACCACTGCGCTAGTGCACAGCTTCCACGACTTGTTGTATACATTTAGCACCATTGCACTAATTCGAGCTAATTTTCACAAGCTAACATAATTATAGCATAGCATGCGCACCTCTTAGTATTTACCCCTCGCCGCCGGGGAACTATGTGGGCGAGCGTACTAAGACGCTTAGTTAACGCTTCTGTTTTATACATAATTATACTACGGTTGTTAGTGTGTGCGTGTTTGTAATATAAATATTGAATGCTCAGTCTGGCGATATATTATGCTACAAGTACCACACTATAGGGCCAGTATACAGGAGTCACTCTATACTTACCCAGCTACATTTATACCACAGACGTTTGGATTCCCAACAGTAAATAAAATAAACTCCAACGGTTAAAATGTGCTTGCTTACCCCACACATCTACCAACAATTCTAGTTAAGCAACTGTTTTATATATATGTTTACTTTATTTAAATGTCGTGTATTTACAGTTTCATGTGTGTTTATCATTTGTAATAAAAGTAAAAATAAAGTTAACCAGCCCGTATACTGCTGTATGCTCTACAATTATGTGTAACTGTATAGCAGCATTTCAGATTGGCTAGTGTGATATAATGGTTTCGGTAATTTTATAATTAACTCTTTCAGCGCGGCTACTAAATACGCCTCGTCTGATCAGGAGCTATGTTGTTTGCTATTCGGACAGGTGTTTCAGCTCCATTGCCTGAAGAGCAATCAGCATACACCCTGTTCAGACGGCACGTCGTTCTCTCCTGTCTGATCGGAGTCTCGGCTGTTTGCAAAGTCGCTTTCATGCGACATTAACGGTGAAAGCGTTAAGCATGCTATTATATCTTAAGGATAAGCGCGCTAATGGTAGAGTGTTTAGGTAAGAAGCTTAAATCCAAACTGCGTCATCTTTCTCCCTCATAGCGATGGATTCCACCAAGAATGATTTGTGGCGAGCTACTAAAACTAAATGTATGAACTTACTTCCCAGTGGAGCTCGAACACGCTTGGTGTCCGGACAAATGTGTGCGGGTTCAAAACCACACAACTAAAAAACGTTTTTTTTTACTTTTTTGTTTTGATTTTTAAGAACACCATGATACACTATAGGCTTGACACTATACATAAACAAATGTTGTATGCCATTCCAAGCAAGTATACAAATGACGTGCTGTCACTATAAAGGCTATAAGGTGGAGCTAAGTGAACATTGTATAAACATATCACGTTTACGTGTCTCGGTTTTCTGACATAAAGTATGCTCTATCCTAGTCTATCCTAGTTTATCCTAGTTTATCCTAGTTTATCCTAGTTTATCCTAGTTTATCCTAGTTTATCCTAGTTTATCCTAGTTTATCCTAGTTTATCCTAGTTTATCCTAGTTTATCCTAGTTTATCCTAGTTTATCCTAGTTTATCCTAGTTTATCCTAGTTTATCCTAGTTTATCCTAGTTTATCCTAGTTTATCCTAGTTTATCCTAGTTTATCCTAGTTTATCCTAGTTTATCCTAGTCTATCCTAGTTTATCCTAGTTTATCCTAGTTTATCCTAGTTTATCCTAGTTTATCCTAGTTTATCCTAGTTTATCCTAGTTTATCCTAGTTTATCCTAGTTTATCCTAGTTTATCCTAGTTTATCCTAGTTTTTCTATCCTAGTTTATCCTAGTTTATCCTAGTTTATCCTAGTTTATCCTAGTTTATCCTAGTTTATCCTAGTTTATCCTAGTTTTTCCTAGTTTATCCTAGTTTATCCTTTTTATCCTAGTTTATCCTAGTTATCCTAGTTTATCCTAGTTTATCCTAGTTTATTTATCCTAGTTTATCCTAGTTTATCCTAGTTTATCCTAGTTTATCCTAGTTTATCCTAGTTTATCCTAGTTTATCCTAGTCTATCCTAGTTTATCCTAGTTTATCCTAGTTTATCCTAGTTTATCCTAGTCTATCCTAGTTTATCCTAGTTTATCCTAGTTTATCCTAGTTTATCCTAGTTTATCCTAGTTTATCCTAGTTTATCCTAGTTTACTATCCTAGTTTATCCTAGTCTATCCTAGTTTATCCTAGTTTTTTTATCCTAGTTTATCCTAGTTTATTCCTAGTTTATCCTATTTATCCAGTTTATCCTAGTTTATCCTAGTTTATCCTAGTTTATCCTAGTTTTATCCTAGTTTTCTCTAGTTTATCCTAGTTTATCCTAGTATATCCTAGTTTATCCTAGTATATCCTAGTTTATCCTAGTTTATCCTAGTATATCCTAGTTTATCCTAGTTTATCCTAGTTTATCCTAGTTTATCCTAGTTTATCCTAGTTTATCCTAGTTTATCCTAGTCTATCCTAGTTTATCCTAGTTTATCCTAGTTATCCTAGTTTATCCTAGTTTATCCTAGTCTATCCTAGTTTATCCTAGTTTATCCTAGTTTATCCTAGTCTATCCTAGTTTATCCTAGTTTATCCTAGTTTATCCTAGTTTTCCTGTTTATCCTAGTTTATCCTAGTTTATCCTAGTTTATCTAGTTTATCCTAGTTTATCCTAGTTTATCCTAGTTTTGTTTTATCCTAGTTTATCCTAGTTTATCCTAGTTTATCCTAGTTTTTTTTTTTTTTTTATCCTAGTTTATCCTAGTTTATCCTAGTCTATCCTAGTTTATCCTAGTTTATCCTAGTTTATCCTAGTTTATCCTAGTTTATCCTAGTTTATCCTAGTTTATCCTAGTTTATCCTAGTTTATCCTAGTTTATCCTAGTTTATCCTAGTTTATCCTAGTTTATCCTAGTTTATCCTAGTCTATCCTAGTTTATCCTAGTTTATCCTAGTTTATCCTAGTTTATCCTAGTTTATCCTAGTTTATCCTAGTTTATCCTAGTTTATCCTAGTCTATCCTAGTTTATCCTAGTTTATCCTAGTTTATCCTAGTTTATCCTAGTTTATCCTAGTTTATCCTAGTTTATCCTAGTTTATCCTAGTTTATCCTAGTCTATCCTAGTTTATCCTAGTCTATCCTAGTCTATCCTAGTCTATCCTAGTTTATCCTAGTTTATCCTAGTTTATCCTAGTTTATCCTAGTTTATCCTAGTTTATCTAGTTTATCCTAGTTTTTGTTTTGTTTTTGTTTTTGTTTTGTTTTTGTTTTCTAGTTTATCCTAGTTTATCCTAGTTTATCCTAGTTTATCCTAGTTTATCCTAGTTTATCTAGTATTCCTAGTTTTGTTTTTGTTTTGTTTTTGTTTTTTGTTTATCCTAGTTTATTTCCTAGTTTATCCTAGTTTATCCTAGTTTATCCTAGTTTATCCTAGTTTTTTCCTAGTTATCCTAGTTTATCCTAGTTTTATCCTAGTTTATCCTAGTTTATCCTATTTATCCTAGTTTTATCCTAGTTTATCCTAGTTTATCCTAGTTATCCTATTTTATCCTAGTTTATCCTAGTTTTTATTCCTAGTTTATCCTAGTTTATCCTAGTTTATCCTAGTTTATCCTAGTTTATCCTAGTTTATCCTATATCCTAGTTTATCCTAGTTTATCCTAGTTTATCCTAGTTTATCCTAGTTTATCCTAGTTTATCCTAGTTTATCCTATTTATCCTAGTTTATCCTAGTTTATCCTAGTTTATCCTAGTTTATCCTAGTCTATCCTAGTTTATCCTAGTTTATCCTAGTTTATCCTAGTTTATCCTAGTTTATCCTAGTTATTGTTATCCTAGTTTATCCTAGTTATCCTAGTTTATCCTAGTTTATCCTAGTTTATCCTAGTTTATCCTAGTTATATCCTAGTTTATCCTAGTTTATCCTAGTTTATCCTAGTTTATCCTAGTTTATCCTAGTTTATCCTAGTTTATCCTAGTTTATCCTAGTTTATCCTAGTTTATCCTAGTTTATCCTAGTTTATCCTAGTTTATCCTAGTTTATCCTAGTTTATCCTAGTTTATCCTAGTTTATCCTAGTTTATCCTAGTTTATCCTAGTTTATCCTAGTTACATATCCTAGTTATCCTAGTTATCCTAGTTTATCCTAGTTTATCCTAGTTTATCCTAGTTTATCCTAGTTTATCCTAGTTTATCCTAGTTTATCCTAGTCTATCCTAGTTTATCCTAGTTTATCCTAGTTTATCCTAGTTTATCCTAGTTTATCCTAGTTTATCCTAGTTTATCCTAGTATATCGTAACATATCCTGTATTAATGTCCATATTTTCACAGAAATAAATATCCAAGAGTTCGTAAATGCTGATATCCCGAAGGACAACACGTAGACGACTGAGATTGTCAGTGAAAGTAATGGATAGTTCTCCGACCTAACTACCGCGCAGTATTTCGGAATGTTATAGCGGTGTATCAACTCTATACCAAATACATCACCTCCTCTATTGATAACAATCGAATTATGTCATTTATTAAACGAAAAGATCAACTTTATTTAAGTGACATTATGAGACCAAATTGAATTGTTGAGACCTGTAGCTGACCTTGTAACAGTATTATGTTGAAGGTAGATACGTGCACGTGAGAGGTTCACGACGAGCACCCAGTCAGATCATTCTCGCAATTATTTGTTATCTACTCGCATTATAAGTATCCAGTTCTAGGAATATATAGTTACTGGTATGTGTACATAGATATATCACTAATATATAGTTACTGGTATGTGTACATAGATATATCACTAATATATAGTTACTGGTATGTGTACATAGATATATCACTAATATATAGTTACTGGTATGTGTACATAGATATATCACTAATATATAGTTACTGGTATGTGTACATAGATATATCACTAATATATAGTTACTGGTATGTGTACATAGATATATCACTAATATATAGTTACTGGTATGTGTACATAGATATATCACTAATATATAGTTACTGGTATGTGTACATAGATATATC
This sequence comes from Archivesica marissinica, assembly GCA_014843695.1. Taxonomy (NCBI): domain Eukaryota; kingdom Metazoa; phylum Mollusca; class Bivalvia; order Venerida; family Vesicomyidae; genus Archivesica; species Archivesica marissinica. The sequence goes on along the minus strand of JABXNX010002109.1, from coordinate 4,629 downwards.
ACTAATATATAGTTACTGGTATGTGTACATATATATATCACTAATATAGAGACATCAATACCATGGATGCATTAATATATTAATAATGCAGAATTACAAATAGTGTAGCAATATCAAGAATATAGAGAAATAAATACTATAGATATATCAAGAATATAGAGAGATCAATACTATAGATATATCAAGAATATAGAGAGATCAATACTATAGATATATCAAGAATATAGAGAGATCAATACTATAGATATATCAAGAATATAGAGAAATAAATACTATAGATATATCAAGAATATAGAGAGATCAATACTATAGATATATCAAGAATATAGAGAGATCAATACTATAGATATATCAAGAATATAGAGAAATCAATACTATAGATATATCAATAATGTATAGAGATACAAATAATGCATAGATATATCAATAATGTATAGATAATGTATAGATATATCAATAATGTATAGATATATCAATAATGTATAGATAATGTATAGATATATCAATAATGTATAGATAATGTATAGATATATCAATAATGTATAGATAATGTATAGATATATCAATAATGTATAGATAATGTATAGATATATCAATAATGTATAGATATATTAATAATGTATAGATATATCAATAATGTATAGCGATATAAATAATGTATAGCGATATAAATATTACATAGATATAGTAATAATATAGAAACACCAATAATAATTATAGACATATCAGGTATATAAAAACATCAACAGTATAGATATATCAATAAAATAGAGACATCCATAATATGGAGATATCATTTTTAGAGATATCAATAATATAGACATATTAAATATGTTAGAGATATCAATGACCGATCTATAATAGAGCGATGTCAACACTATTAATGTTTCAAATAACATAGATATATCAATGATATAGAGACATCAATGTCATGTATATCTTAATTAATATATCAATAATATAGCGATATCAATAGTATAACAATATCAATCAAATAGAGATATCAATAACATAAGAGATATCAATAACATAAAGATGTTAATAACATAAGAGATATATGTATCGCAAACTGAAGACATCATTTGCAATGTTGCTAATTGTTTGAGACGCCATAAGACTGTCCGATTAGCACCAATGCAACCCGGGTTCGATCCTCGGACCGGGAAGATGTAAGATGGTACGGTGGTCGCCAGATCGGACAGGTGCATTTTTTTCGGGTACTCCGGTTTCCTCCCACACAACTGACCACATTTACGCTTTCATCCGCGCCAACGAGAGTGATTAATATAAGTTGTTAGAACTTGCTTCGCAATAGGAACGCTCTAAAGAATAACTACAGGTGAATACAATTCGAACATCACGTCGTGTTTGCTGTACGACGTATGGGGCACGTAAATATATGGCAAAGTGTATCATATTGGAGTAAATAGATCAAATACACAAGGTAACATATTTTATCGCATAACTTTGCTTGTATTCAGTGTAATAACACCATCTCATAATGTCTTATATGTACACACGTGTAATAACATCTGGAAGGATTCTGATTGGTTGAGAGAATAATCCTTATTATGTGTAAATTGACATTTAAAGTATTCACATTTCTATTTGAATATGTACTTGACGTTAATTGTGTAAGACAAACTACGATTTAAAATTTAAAAGAAGTCGCTACGCAATTACAACGCTGTTTAAGCGTTAATGACGTCATGCCACTTTGGCGCCAGCATGAAGGTAGCAACGTTATTTATTAAAACGAGCGCGTTATGGTAATGTGATAAAAAGGATCTTACATTCGGGGTGGGGTGAGTTCACACCATATGTTATGAAACTAGTTTTGGTCTTTGCTATTAAGCTCGCCAATAAGACTCGCCAAAAAGGCTCGCCAAAAAGACTCGCCAATAAGACTCGCCAAAAAGGCTCGCTTTATAGCAAAATTCCAAAACTCATTTCATAAAATAGCGTATGAAATCAGAATTCATGTAAGATCCTATATATATGCCATAGAAATATTCATATACGAGGACTTCAACATACGATGCACGTCTACGTGGAGCCTTCTCTCGCTGTAAACGCTCTTCTCTTCGATATAAGCATAAAAGCCATTTCTAGTCTATACACTTATCACTTTATGTTTTAATCCATTCACTACACGTATATTAATAATTGTACAGCACTAGTGCAAACCATTCCATTCCATCTATCCAAACACAATTACGCTTACACTTAACAAATTAGACAGCAAGTTATTTCCGAGCAAGCACTCGTATCCTGGGATTGCACGTGAATCCAGTTTTGATAAACAAGGTTGGTATTACTTTGCCTTTTCATTGCTGCGAGCCTCGATCTATTTGTTCTGATAAGAAATTGCTTAGTATAATATGCAACCCCACGATGTTTACGAATTTGTCTTATTCGATTATAAATGAATATCTATTTTTATCGTAGGAGTTCCAGTGAAAATATAAAAACTGACTCAGTATTTATAGACCAGAGCATTATTAAAAACATTATTCAGTGGAATGCAGTCATATATTGTGCGGTATGCAGTCATATATTGTGCGGAATGCAGTCATATATTGTGTGGGATGCATATATTGTGCATATATTAACCCCAGTATATTGTGCATATATTAACCCCAGTATATTGTGCATATATTAACCCCAGTGTATTGTACATATATTAACCCCAGTATATTGTACATATATTAACCCCAGTATATTGTACATATATTAACCCCAGTGTATTGTACATATATTAACCCCAGTATATTGTACATATATTAACCCCAGTATATTGTACATATATTAACCCCAGTGTATTGTACATATATTAACCCCAGTATATTGTACATATATTAACCCCAGTATATTGTACATATATTAACCCCGGTATATTGTACATATATTAACCCCGGTTCCATTAATGTAACTTCAGAGTTATTGTCCTTAGATTGCTAAGACTAAGCCTATTTTTACCTCATCCGGGTCAATGTCCAGAAATCTGTTGGATAATTTGTATCAATTTGAAGCCCAATATTGGCGTGTGTGCAACGAAATACTCTCTCAATCAATTCAGTTAGTCAAGAGTTATTTGCCTTGATCTTCAAACTATGATAAGCTGACAACGAAGCATGTTATCCGACCACGAACATGTGGCAAAACCGTTAGTATTTAGTAAATTTGAAGTTCTATCCTATCTATCCGGGTTGTTCTCCTGTCGTGCCCTTCGTTAAGTCGCTACGTTGCTTTCATTTCACGGTAGTGTGTTTCGATATCTGCTCCGAGAACGTTTGCAGCAGAATGGATACTGGTACCAGTTACTGGATGTTAGATCGATAAGTGTTGTACTTAATGTAAGATGCTGGGATTGAACCAAGCGACAGTCCCACCAGACTGTATGAACCGTGTGCATTCTGACTCTTCCAAAACCCACCCGTATGGTATACGATCTGATCGCATCATATACGTATTTCATCCTACCTGCTTACGAACGATTGAGGTGCATCTGTGGCATTTGTGCACATTTGAAGAATACGTCTTGTCAATTTATTTCAGCAATACTTGCCCAAGCGCATGTATGAGTAAACAGCCCTACATGACAGCTAGGATCCCTACACGTTCCATTTTGAACCGGTGTTTGTTTACATTGTGAAAAACGTTCATGGTGACGTCATCACTTACTGCTGTCTAACTGTTCTAACATCTAACCCTAACCCTAACCCTGTAGTTTATAGAACTGCGTTATAAGTGGATTCTTGTTTGGAACTGAGAATGTCACTGTGACAGTTTATCGATTTACCGTAGTACGAAGAAGGAGAAATTGCAGCGGTGTGCATCCTTTCACTCAAACCACAACACAATTTAGATGGCAAATGCACACATATATGTGGCTCCGGTTGCTATTTAGTCAGTATTTATGGATATCCATAATGAATAAATAGCAAAACGGTACCCAATACAAATACACATATGTGGATCCGATTTATAATGGGAGTATATACATGCATAGGTTGTCCGATTAGCGCAGTGGTTTGTACGCTCGCTTCTCACCAATGCAACCCGTGTTCGATCCTCGGACCGGGAAGTATGTGAGATGGTACGATGGTCGCCAAATCGGACAGGTCGGTTTTCTCCTTGTACTCCCACATGAATGACCACATTTACGCTTTCATCCGCGCCAACGAGAGTGATTAATATAAGTTATATATAAAACTTGCTTCACACTCGTAAATTAAATAAAGTTTAAACTTTTAAACATGCATAGGTCAATTCAATACAGAGGAAAATAATGAATGCTTGAGCAAAAATATGGGCATTGCGCATATTTTCTGGCTTCATTCGAATAATTTCCGAGTTACCCGTTAATTGTTTCCGTAAATAAATGAATTTATCTTGACGTTGTCCCTAGACGATAATCGTGCATTCATTCCACGGAACTATACATTGATTCTGGGATGTCGATAATTCTCTGTGAGATGGTTGTCATTGTGAAATACTCTATAGTATGTTCTGTGGTTTCGGAAGCTCTCTTTTTCTTTCCTCTATAGTAGAAAACAAAGCATAGAGGTTGTCAGTGGGATTACGCACTTAACAACAAAGTCTAAATGTAAAATGGGAAGAAGGACT
>JABXNX010002108.1:0-10191 GCA_014843695.1 Archivesica marissinica | reverse complement strand
GTGTATGAGACATGACACATACATAGTGACATTGTAAGATACATGACATATATATTGACATTGTATGAGAAATGACACATATAGTTACATTGTATGATACATGACACATATAGTGACATTGTAAGAGACATGACACATATAGTGACATTGTATGAGACATCACACATATAGTGACATTGTATGAGACATGACACATATAGTGCCAGTGTATGAGACATGACACATATAGTGCCAGTGTATGAGACATGACATATATAGTGCCAGTGTATGAGACATGACACATATAGTGACAGTGTATGAGACATGACACATATAGTGACATTGTATGAGACATGGCACATATAGTGACATTGTATGAGACATGACACATATAGTGACAGTGTATGAGACATGACACATATAGTGACAGTGTATGATACATGACCATATAGTGACATTGTATGAGACATGACACATATAGTGCCAGTGTATGAGACATGACACATATAGTGACAGTGTATGAGACATGACACATATAGTGACAGTGTATGAGACATGACACATATAGTGACAGTGTATGAGACATGACACATATAGTGACAGTGTATGAGACATGACACATATAGTGACAGTGTATGAGACATGACACATATAGTGCCAGTGTATGAGACATGACACATATAGTGACAGTGTATGAGACATGACACATATAGTGACAGTGTAAGAGACATGACACATATAGTGACAGTGTATGAGACATGACACATATAGTGACAGTGTATGAGACATGACACATATAGTGACAGTGTATGAGACATGACACATATAGTGCCAGTGTATGAGACATGACACATATAGTGGCAGTGTATGAGACATGACACATATAGTGACATTGTATGAGACATGACACATACATAGTGACATTGTATGAGACATGACACATATAGTGACATTGTATGAGACATGACATATATATAGTGACATTGTATGAGACATGACACATATAGTGACATTGTATGAGACATGACAATATATAGTGACATTGTATGAGACATGACACATATAGTGACATTGTATGATACATGACACATACATAGTGACATTGTATGAGACATGACACATATAGTGACAGTGTATGAGACATGACACATATAGTGACAGTGTATGAGACATGACACATATAGTGACAGTGTATGATACATGACACATATAGTGACATTGTAAGAGACATGACACATATAATGACATTGTATGAGACATGACACATATAGTGACAGTGTATGAGACATGACACATATAGTGACAGTGTATGAGACATGACACATATAGTGCCAGTGTATGAGACATGACACATATAGTGACAGTGTATGAGACATGACACATATAGTGACAGTGTATGAGACATGACACATATAGTGACATTGTATGAGACATGACACATACATAGTGACATTGTATGAGACATGACACATATAGTGCCAGTGTATGAGACATGACACATATAGTGACATTGTATGAGACATGACACATACATAGTGACATTGTATGAGACATAGACACATTACATAGTGACATTGTATAAGACATGACACATATAGTGCCAGTGTATGAGACATGACACATACATAGTGACATTGTATGAGACATGACACATATAGTGACATTGTATGAGAAATGACACATATAGTGCCAGTGTATGAGACATGACACATATAGTGCCAGTGTATGAGACATGACACATACATAGTGACATTGTATGAGACATGACACATATAGTGACATTGTATGAGAAATGACACATATAGTGCCAGTGTATGAGACATGACACATATAGTGACATTGTATGAGACATGATACATATAGTGACAGTGTATGAGACATGACACATATAGTGACAGTGTATGAGACATGACACATACATAGTGCCAGTTTATGAGACATGACATATATATTGCCAGTGTATGAGACATGACAAATATAGTGACAGTGTATGAGACATGACACATATAGTGACATTGTATGAGACATGGCACGTATATACTGACATTGAATGAGACATGACACATATAGTGCCAGTGTATGTGATATGGCACATCTAGTGAAAGTGTATGATACATGACACATAGAGTGACATTGTAAGAGACATGACACATAGAGTGACATTGTATGAGACATGACACATATAGTGACAGTGTATGAGACAGGACACATATAGTGACAGTGTATGAGACATGACACATATAGTGACAGTTTATGAGACATGACACATATAGTGCCAGTGTATGAGACATGACACATATAGTGACAGTGTATGAGACATGACACATATAGTGATATTGTATGAGACATGACACATACATAGTGACATTGTATGAGACATGACATGACACATACATAGTGACATTGTATAAGACATGACACATATAGTGCCAGTGTATGAGACATGACACATACATAGTGACATTGTATGAGACATGACACATACATAGTGACATTGTATGATACATGACACATATAGTGACATTGTATGATACATCACACATATAGTGCCAGTGTATGAGACATGACACATACATAGTGCCAGTGTATGAGACATGACATATATAGGGCCAGTGTATGACACATGAAACATATAGTGACAGTGTTTGAGACATGACACATATAGTTACATTGTATGAGACATGGCACATATATAGTGACATTGTATGAGACATGACACATATAGTGACATTGTATGAGACATGACACATATAGTGATATTGTATGAGACATGGCACATATATAGTGACATTGTATGAGACATGGCATATATAGTGACATTGTATGAGACAGGACACATATAGTGACAGTGTATGAGACATGACACATATAGTGACAGTGTATGATACATGACACATAAATAGTGACGTTGTATGAGACATGACACTTATAGTGATAGTGTATGAGACATGACACATATAGTGATATTGTATGAGACATGGCACACATATAATGACATTGTATGATTAATGACACATATAGTGCCAGTGTATGAGACATGATACATATAGTGACATTGTATGAGAAATGACACATATAGTGCCAGTGTATGAGACATGACACATACATAGTGCCAGTGTATGAGACATGACATATATAGTGCCAGTGTATGAGACATGACACATATAGTGACATTTTATGAGACATGGCACATATATAGTGACATTGTATGAGAGATGACACATATAGTGTCAGTGTATGAGACATGGCACATATAGTGACAGTGTATGATACATGACACATATAGTGACATTGTATAAGACATAGCACACATATAATGACATTTTATGAGAAATAAGACAAATAGTGCCAGTGTATGAGACATGACACATACATAGTGACATTGTATGAGACGTGACACATATAGTGACAGTGTATGAGACATGACACATATAGTGCCGTGTATAAGACATGACACATATAGTGACAGTGTATGAGACATGACACATATAGTGACAGTGTAAGAGACATGACACATATAGTGACAGTGTATGAGACATAACACATATAGTGACAGTGTATGAGACATGACACATATAGTGAGAGTGTATGAGACATGACACATGTAGTGCCAGTGAATGAGACATGACACATATAGTGGCAGTTTATGAGACATGACACATATAGTGACATTGTATAACACATGACACATACATAGTGACATTGTATGAGACATGACACATATAGTGACATTGTATGAGACATGACATATATATAGTGACATTGTATGAGACATGACACATACTTATAGTGACATTGTATGAGACATGACACATATAGTGACATTGTATGATACATGACACATACATAGTGACATTGTATGAGACATGACACATATAGTGACAGTGTATGAGACATGACCCATATAGTGACAGTGTATGAGACATGACACATATAGTGACAGTGTATGATACATGACACATATAGTGACATTGTAAGAGACATAACACATATAATGACATTGTATGAGACATGACACATATAGTGACAGTGTATGATACATGACACATATAGTGACAGTGTATGAGACATGACACATATAGTGCCAGTGTATGAGACATGACACATATAGTGACAGTGTATGAGACATGACACATATAGTGACATTGTATGAGACATGACACATAATAGTGACATTGTATGAGACATGACACATATAGTGCCAGTATGAACATGACACATATAGTGACATTGTATGAGACATGACACATACAAAGTGACATTGTATGAGACATGACATATACATAGTGACATGTATAGACATGACACATATAGTGCTGTATGAGACATGACACATACATAGTGACATTGTATGAGACATGACACATATAGTGACATTGTATGAGAAATGACACATATAGTGCCAGTGTATGAGACATGACACATATAGTGACAGTGTATGAGACATGACACATATAGTGACAGTGTATGAGACATGACACATATAGTGACAGTGTATGAGACATGACACATACATAGTGCCAGTTTATGAGACATGACATATATATTGCCAGTGTATGAGACATGACACATATAGTGACAGTGTATGAGACATGACACATATATTGACATTGTATGAGACATGGCACATATATACTGACATTGTATGAGACATGACACATATAGTGCCAGTGTATGAGACATGGCACATCTAGTGACAGTGTATGATACATGACACATAGAGTGACATTGTAAGAGACATGACACATATAGTGACATTGTATGAGACATGACACATATAGTGACAGTGTATGAGACATGACACATATAGTGACAGTGTATGAGACATGACACATATAGTGACAGTTTATGAGACATGACACATATAGTGCCAGTGTATGAGACATGACACATATAGTGACAGTGTATGAGACATGACACATATAGTGATATTGTATGAGACATGACACATAAATAGTGACATTGTATGAGACATGACACATATAGTGCAGTGTATGATACATGACACATATAGTGACATTGTATGAGACATGACACATACATAGTGACATTGTATGAGACATGACATGACACATACATAGTGACATTGTATAAGACATGACACATATAGTGCCAGTGTATGAGACATGACACATAATAGTGACATTGTATGAGACATGACACATATAGTGACATTGTATGAGACATGACACATATAGTGACATTGTATGAGACATGACACATATAGTGACAGTGTATGAGACATGACACATACATAGTGACAGTGTATGAGACATGACACATATAGTGCCAGTGTATGAGACATGACACATATAGTGACAGTGTATGAGACATGACACATATAGTGACATTGTATGAGACATGGCACATATATAGTGACATTGTATGAGACATGACACATATAGTGACATTGTATGAGACATGACACATATAGTGACATTGTATGAGACATGGCACATATATAGTGACATTGTATGAGACATGGCACATATAGTGACATTGTATGAGACATGACACATATAGTGACAGTGTATGAGACATGACACATATAGTGACAGTGTATGATACATGACACATATATAGTGACATTGTATGAGACATGACACATATAGTGACAGTGTATGAGACATGACACATATAGTGATATTGTATGAGACATGACACATATAGTGACATTGTATGAGACATGACACATATAGTGCCAGTGTATGAGACATGACACATATAGTGACATTGTATGATACATGACACATATAGTGACAGTGTATGAGACATGACACAATAAATATAGTGCAGTGTATGAGACATGACACATATAGTGACAGTGTATGAGACATGACACATATAGTGACAGTGTATGAGACATGACACATATAGTGCCAGTGTATGAGACATGACACATATAGTGACAGTGTATGAGACATGACACATATAGTGACATTGTATGAGACATGACACATACATAGTGACATTGTATGAGACATGACACATATAGTGCCAGTGTATGATACATGACACATATAGTGACATTGTATGAGACATGACACATACATAGTGACATTGTATGAGACATGACATGACACATACATAGTGACATTGTATAAGACATGACATGAATCATACATAGTGACATTGTATAAGACATGACATGACACATATAGTGACATTGTATGAGACATGACACATACATAGTGACATTGTATGAGACATGACATGACACATACATAGTGACATTGTATAAGACATGACACATATAGTGCCAGTGTATGAGACATGACACATACATAGTGACATTGTATGAGACATGACACATACATAGTGACATTGTATGAGACATGACACATATAGTGACATTGTATGAGACATGACACATATAGTGACAGTGTATGAGACATTACACATATAGTGACATTGTATGAGACATGGCACATATATACTGACATTGTATGAGACATGACACATATAGTGCCAGTGTATGAGACATGGCACATCTAGTGACAGTGTATGATACATGACACATAGAGTGACATTGTAAGAGACATGACACATATAGTGACATTGTATGAGACATGTCACATATATATTGACATTGTATGATACATCTCACATATAGTGCCAGTGTATGAGACATGACACATACATAGTGCCAGTGTATGAGACATGACATATATAGGGCCAGTGTATGAGACATGACACATATAGTGACAGTGTATGAGAAATGACACATATAGTGACATTGTATGCGACATGACACATAGTGTGACAGTGTATGATACATGACATATACATAGTGACATTGTATGAGACATGACACATATAGTGACAGTGTATGAGACATGACACAAATAGTGATATTTTATGAGACATGGCACACATATAATGACATTGTATGAGAAATGACACATATAGTGCCAGTGTATGAGACATGACACATACATATTGACATTGTATGATACATGACACATACATAGTGACAGTGTATGAGACATGACACATACATAGTGACACTGTATGAGACATGGTATATATAGTGCCAGTGTATGAGACATAGTATATATAGTGCCAGTGTATGAGACATGACACATATAGTGCCAGTGTATAAGACATGACACATATAGTGCCAGTGTATGAGACATGACCCATATAGTGACAGTGTATGAGACATGGCACATATAGTGACAGTGTATGAGACATGGCACATATAGTGACATTGTATGAGATATGACACATATAGTGACAGTGTATGATACATGACACATATAGTGACATTGTAAGAGACATGACACATATAATGACAGTGTATGAGACATGACACATATAGTGACAGTGTATGAGAAATGATACATATAGTGACAGTGTATGAGACATGACACATATAGTGACAGTGTATGAGACATGACACATATAGTGACAGTGTATGATACATGACCGATACATAGTGACATTGTATGAGACATGACACATATAGTGCCAGTGTATGAGACATGACACATATAGTGACAGTGTATGAGACATGACACATAGAGTAACAGTGTATGAGACATGACACATATAATGCCAGTGTATGAGACATGACACATATAGTGACAGTGTATGAGACATGACACATATAGTGCCAGTGTATAAGACATGACACGTATAGTGACAGTGTATGAGACATGACACATATAGTGACAGTGTATAGACATGACACATATAGTGACAGTGTATGAGACATGACAATATAGTGCCAGTGTATGAGACATGAACATAGTGCGTGTATGAGACATGACACATATAGTGACATTGTATGAGACATGACACATAATAGTGACATTGTATGAGACATGACACATATAGTGACATTGTATGAGACATGACATATATATAGTGACATTGTATGAGACATGACACATAATTATAGTGACATTGTATGAGACATGACACATATAGTGACATTGTATGATACATGACACATACATAGTGACATTGTATGAGACATGACACATATAGTGACAGTGTATGAGACATGACACATATAGTGACAGTGTATGAGACATGACACATATAGTGACAGTGTATGATACATGACACATAGAGTGACATTGTAAGAAGACATGACACATAATAGTGACATTGTATGAGACATGACACATATAGTGCCAGTGTATGAGACATGACACATATAGTGACAGTGTATGAGACATGACACATATAGTGACAGTGTATGAGACATGACACATATAGTGACAGTGTATGAGACATGACACATATAGTGCCAGTGTATGAGACATGACACATATAGTGACAGTGTATGAGACATGACACATATAGTGACAGTGTATGAGACATGACACATATAGTGCCAGTGTATGAGACATGACACATATAGTGACAGTGTATGAGACATGACAAATATAATGACAGTGTATAGACATGACACACATAGTACCAGTGTATGAGACATGACACATATAGTGACAGTGTATGAGACATGACACATATAGTGACAGTGTATGAGACATGACATATATAGTGACATTGTATGAGACATGACACATATAGTGCCAGTGTATGAGACATGACACATATAGTGACAGTGTATGAGACATGACACATATAGTGACATTGTATGAGACATGACACATACATAGTGACATTGTATGAGACATGACACATATAGTGACATTGTATGAGACATGACATATATATAGTGACATTGTATGAGACATGACACATATAGTGACATTGTATGAGACATGACAATATATAGTGACATTGTATGAGACATGACACATATAGTGACATTGTATGAGACATGACACATAATAGTGACATTGTATGAGACATGACACATATAGTGACAGTGTATGAGACATGACACATATAGTGACAGTGTATGAGACATGACACATATAGTGACATTGTATGAGACATGACACATATAATGACATTGTATGAGACATGACACATACATAGTGACATTGTATGAGACATGACACATATAGTGACAGTGTATGAGACATGACACATATAGTGACAGTGTATGAGACATGACACATATAGTGACATTGTATGAGACATGACACATACATAGTGACATTGTATGAGACATGACACATATAGTGCCAGTGTATGAGACATGACACATATAGTGACATTGTATGAGACATGACACATATAGTGACAGTGTATGAGACATGACACATATAGTGACATTGTATGAGACATGACACATACATAGTGACAGTGTATGAGACATGACACATATAGTGACAGTGTATGAGACATGACACATATAGTGACATTGTATGAGACATGACACATAATAGTGACATTGTATGAGACATGACACATACATAGTGACATTGTATGAGACATGACACATATAGTGCCAGTGTATGAGACATGACACATAATAGTGACATTGTATGAGACATGACACATATAGTGACAGTGTATGAGACATGACACATATAGTGACAGTGTATGAGACATGACACATATAGTGACAGTGTATGAGACATGACACATATAGTGACAGTGTATGAGACATGACACATATAGTGACAGTGTATGAGACATGACACATATAGTGACAGTGTATGAGACATGACACATATAGTGACAGTTTATGAGACATGACACATATAGTGCCAGTGTATGAGACATGACACATATAGTGACAGTGTATGAGACATGACACATATAGTGATATTGTATGAGACATGACACATACATAGTGACATTGTATGAGACATGACACATATAGTGCCAGTGTATGATACATGACACATATAGTGACATTGTATGAGACATGACACATACATAGTGACATTGTATGAGACATGACATGACACATACATAGTGACATTGTATAAGACATGACACATATAGTGCCAGTGTATGAGACATGACACATACATAGTGACATTGTATGAGACATGACACATCATAGTGACATTGTATGAGACATGACACATATAGTGACATTGTATGAGAAATGACACATATAGTGCCAGTGTATGAGACATGAAACATACATAGTGCCAGTGTATGAGACATGACATATATAGTGCCAGTGTATGAGACATGACACATATAGTGACATTGTATGAGACATGGCACATATATAGTGACATTGTATGAGACATGACACATATAGTGTCAGTGTATGAGACATGGCACATATAGTGACAGTGTATGATACATGACACATAGAGTGACATTGTA
>JABXNX010002107.1:0-10191 GCA_014843695.1 Archivesica marissinica | reverse complement strand
GTAATACCAGAATACAGGAACAAGGAACAATATATACATTTAATCACAGTATACAGTAACAATATATACATGTAATAACAACATACAGGAACAATATATACATGTAATAACAGCATACAGAACAAGGAACAATATATACATGTAATACCAGAATACAGGAACAAGGAACAATATTTACATGTAATAACAGCATACAGGAACAATATATACATGTAATAACAGCATACAGGAACAATATATACATGTAATAACAGTATACAGGAACAATATATATATGTAATAACAGCATACAGGTAAAAGGAACAATATATACATGTAATAACAACATACAGGAACAAGGAACAATATATACATGCAATAACAGCATACAGGTACAAAGAACATTATATACATGTAATAACAGAATACAGGAACAAGGAACAATATATACATGTAATAACAGCATACAGGAACAATATATGCATGTAATAACATCATACAGGAACAAGGAACAATATATACATGTAATAACAGCATACAGGAACAAAATATGCATGTAATAACAGCATACAGGTACAAGGAACAATATATACATGTAATAACAGCATACAGGAACAAGGAACAATTATACATTAATGACAGCCTACAGTACAATACTATACATGTAATACCAGCATACAGAAACAATATATACATGTAATACCAGAATCAGGAACAAGAACATATATAACATGTAATACCAGAAACAGGAAAAATATTACATGTAATAACATCATACAGGAACAAGGAACAATATATCATTAATAACAGCATACAGAAAAATATATACTGTAATAACAACAATACAGTAACAATAATATAATGTATACCCAAGAATACAGGAACAAGGAACAATATATTCATGTAATAACAGCATACAGGAACAAGGAACAATATATACATGTAATAACAGCATACAGGAACAAGGAACAATATATACATGTAATAACAGCCTATAGTAACAATATATACATGTAATACCAGATTACAGGAACAAGGAACAATATATACATGTAATAACAGTATAGAGTAACAAGGAACAAGGAAAAATATATACATGTAATAACAGCATACAGGAACAATATATACATGTAATAACAAGATACAGAAACAAGGAACAATATATACATGTAATAACAGCATACAGGAACAATATATACATGTAATACCAGAATACAGGAACAAGGAACAATATATACATGTAATAACAGCATACAGGAACAATATATACATGCAATAACAACATACAGAAACAAGGAACAATATATACATGTAATAACAGCATAAAGGAACAACATATACATGTAATAACAGCATACAGGAACAAGGAACAATATATACATGCAATAACAGCATACAGTAACAATATATACATGTAATACCAGCATACAGGAACAAGGAACAATATATATATGTAATAACAGCATACAGTAATAAGGAACAATATATACATGTAATAACAGCATACAGGAACAAGGAACAATATATACATGTAATAACAGCATACAGGAACAAGGAACAATATGTACATGTAATAACAGCATACAGGAACAATATATACATGTAATAACAGCATACAGTAACAAGGAACAATATATACATGTAATAACAGCATACAGGAACAAGGAACAATGTATACATGTAATAACAGCATACAGGAACAAGAAACAATATATACATGTAATAACAGTATACAGGAACAATATATACATGTAATAACAGCATACAGGAACAAGGAACAATATATACATGTAATAACAACATACAGGAACAATATATACATGTAATGACAACATAAAGGAACAAGGAACAATATATACATGTAATAACAGCATACAGGAACAATATATACATGTTATAACAGCATACAGGAACAATATATACATGTAATAACAGCATACAGGAACAAGGAACAATATATACATGTAACACCAGAATACAGGAACAAGGAACACTATTTACATGTAATACCAGAATACAGGAACAAGGAACAATATATACATGTAATAACAGCATACAGGAACAAGGAACAATATATACATGTAATAACAGAATACAGGAACAATGAACAATATATACATGTAATACCAGAATACAGGAACAAGGAACAATATATACATGTAATCACAGTATACAATAACAATATATACATGTAATAACAACATACAGGAACAATATATACATGTAATAACAGCATACAGGAACAAGGAACAATATATACATGTAATACCAGAATACAGGAACAAGGAACAATATATACATGTAATAACAGCATACAGGAACAATATATACATGTAATACCAGAATACAGGAACAAGGAACAATATATACATGTAATAACAGCATACAGGAACAAGGAACAATATATACATGTAATAACAGCATACAGAAACAATAAATACATGTAATAACAGCATACAGGAACAATATATACATGTAATAACAGCATACAGGAACAAGGAACAATATATACATGTAATAACAGCATACAGGAACAATATATACATGTAATAACAGCATACAGAACAATATATACATGTAATGACTGCATACAGGAACAAGGAACAATATATACATGTAATAACAGTATACAGGAACAAGGAACAATATATACATGTAATAACAGCATACAGGAACAAGGAACAATATATACATGTAATAACAGCATACAGGAACAATATATATATGTAATAACAACACACAGTAACAATATATACATGTAATACCAGAATACAGGAACAAGGACATATATACAGAATAACGTATAGAGTAACAAGGAACAAGGAACAATATATACATGTAATAACAGAATACAGGAAAATATACATGTAATAACAACATACAGAAACAAGGAACAATATATACATGTAATAACAGCATACAGGAACAATATATCATGTAATCCAGATACAGGAACAAGGAACAATATATACATGTAATAACAGCATACAGGACAATATATACATGCAATAACAACATACAGAAACAAGGAACAATATATACATGTAATAACAGCATAAAGGAACAACATATACATGTAATAACAGCATACAGGAACAAGGAACAATATATACATGCAATAACAGCATACAGTAACAATATAAATGTAATACAAGCATACAGGAACAAGGAACAATATATATATGTAATAACAGCATACAGTAACAAGGAACAATATATACATGTAATAACAGCATACAGGAACAAGGAACAATATATACATGTAATAACAGCATACAGGAACAAGGAACAATATATACATGTAATAACAGCATACAGGAACAATATATACATGTAATAACAACATACAGGAACAGGAACAATATATACATGTAATAACAGCATACAGGAACAAGGAACAATATATACATGTAATAACAGTATACAGGAACAATATATACATGTAATAACAGCATACAGGAACAAGGAACAATATATACATGTAATAACAACATACAGGAACAATATATACATGTAATAACAACATAAAGGAACAAGGAACAATATATACATGTAATAACAGCATACAGGAACAATATATACATGCAATAACAGCATACAGGAACAATATATACATGTAATACCAGAATACAGGAACAAGGAACAATATATACATGTAACACCAGAATACAGGAACAAGGAACAATATTTACATGTAATACCAGAATACAGGAACAAGGAACAATATATACATGTAATAACAGCATACAGGAACAAGGAACAATATATACATGTAATAACAGAATACAGGAACAACGAACAATATATACATGTAATACCAGAATACAGGAACAAGGAACAATATATACATGTAATCACAGTATACAGTAACAATATATACATGTAATAACAACATACAGGAACAATATATACATGTAATAACAGCATACAGGAACAAGGAACAATATATACATGTAATAACAACATACAGGAACAATATATACATGTAATACCAGAATACAGGAACAAGGAACAATATATACATGTAATACCAGAATACAGGAACAAGGAACAATATATACATGTAATAACAGCATACAGGGACAAGGAACAATATATACATGTAATAACAGAATACAGGAACAAGGAACAATATATACATGTAATACCAGAATACAGGAACAAGGAACAATATATACATGTAATAACAGCATACAGGATCAAGGAACAATATATACATGTAATACCAGAATACAGGAACAAGGAACAATATATACATGTAATAACAGCATACAGGAACAATATATACATGTAATACCAGAATACAGGAACAAGGAACAATATATACATGTAATAACAGCATACAGGAACAAGGAACAATATATACATGTAATAACAGCATACAGAAACAATAAATACATGTAATAACAGCATACAGGAACAATATATACATGTAATAACAGCATACATGAACAAGGAACAATATATACATGTAATAACAGCATACAGGAACAATATATACATGTAATAACAGCATACAGGAACAATATATACATGTAATGACTGCATACAGGAACAAGGAACAATATATACATGTAATAACAGTATACAGGAACAAGGAACAATATATACATGTAATAACAGCATACAGGAACAATATATACATGTAACAACAGCATACAGAACAAGGAACAATATATACATGTAATAACACATACAGGAACAATATATACATGTAATACCAGCATACAGGAACAAGGAACAATATATACATGTAATAACAGCATACAGGAACAATATATACATGTAATAACAGCATACAAACAAGGAACATATTACAAAAACACATAAAGGAACAATATATACATGTAATAACAGCATACAGGAACAAGGAACAATATATACATGTAATAACAGCATACAGTAACAATATATACATGTAATACCAGCATACAGGAACAAGGAACAATATATACATGTAATACCAGAATACAGACAAGGAACAATATATACATGTAATAACAGCATACAGGAACAAGGAACAATATATACATGTAATAACAGCATACAGGAACAAGGAACAATATATACATGTAATAACAGCATACAGGAACAATATATACATGTAATACCAGAATACAGGAACAAGGAACAATATATACATGTAATAACAGCATACAGGAACAAGGAACAATATATACATGTAATAACAGCATACAGGAACAATATATACATGTAATAACAGCATACAGGAACAAGGAACAATATATACATGTAATAACAGCATACAGGAACAATATATACATGTAATAACAAAATACAGGAACAAGGAACAATATATACATGTAATAACAGCATACAGGAACAATATATACATGAATAACAGCATACAGGAACAATATATACATGTAATAACAGCATACAGGAACAAGGAACAATATATACATGTAACACCAGAATACAGGAACAAGGAACAATATATACATGTAATACCAGAATACAGGAACAAGGAACAATATATACATGTAATAACAGCATACAGGAACAAGGAACAATATATACATGTAATAACAGAATACAGAACAACGAACAATATATACATGTAATACCAGAATACAGGAACAAGGAACAATATATACATGTAATCACAGTATACAGTAACAATATATACATGTAATAACAACATACAGGAACAATATATACATGTAATAACAGCATACAGGAACAAGGAACAATATATACATGTAATAACAACATACAGGAACAATATATACATGTAATAACAGAATACAGGAACAAGGAACAATATATACATGTAATACCAGAATACAGGAACAAGGAACAATATATACATGTAATAACAGCATACAGACAAGGAACAATATATACAGTAATAACAGAATACAGGAACAAGGAACAATATATACATGTAATACCAGAATACAGGAACAAGGAACAATATATACATGTAATAACAGCATACAGGAACAAGGAACAATATATACATGTAATAACAGCATACAAACAAGGAACAATATATACATGTAATAACAGCATACAGTAACAATATATACATGTAATACCAGAATACAAACAAGGAACAATATATACATGTAATAACAGCATACAGAACAAAACAAAAGAAACAAAATACATGTAATAACAGCATACAGGAACAATATATACATGTAATAACAACATACAGAAACAAGGAACAATATATACATGTAATAACAGCATACAGGAACAATATATACATGTAATACCAGAATACAGGAACAAGGAACAATATATACATGTAATAACAGCATACAGGAACAATATATACATGCAATAACAACATACAGAAACAAGGAACAATATATACATGTAATAACAGCATAAAGGAACAACATATACATGTAATAACAGCATACAGGAACAAGGAACAATATATACATGCAATAACAGCATACAGTAACAATATATACATGTAATACCAGCATACAGGAACAAGGAACAATATATACATGTAATAACAGCATACAGTAACAAGGAACAATATATACATGTAATAACAGCATACAGGAACAAGGAACAATATATACATGTAATAACAGCATACAAACAAGGAACAATATATACATGTAATAACAGCATACAGGAACAATATATACATGTAATAACAGCATACAGGAACAAGGAACAATATATACATGTAATAACAGCATACAGGAACAAGGAACAATATATACATGTAATAACAGTATACAGGAACAATATATACATGTAATAACAGCATACAGGAACAAGGAACAATATATACATGTAATAACAACATACAGGAACAATATATACATGTAATAACAACATAAAGGAACAAGGAACAATATATACATGTAATAACAGCATACAGGAACAATATATACATGTTATAACAGCATACAGGAACAATATTTACATGTAATAACAGCATACAGGAACAAGGAACAATATATACATGTAACACCAGAATACAGGAACAAGGAACAATATGTACATGTAATACCAGAATACAGGAACAAGGAACAATATATACATGTAATAACAGCATACAGGAACAAGGAAAAATATATACATGTAATAACAGAATACAGGAACAACGAACAATATATACATGTAATACCAGAATACAGGAACAAGGAACAATATATACATGTAATCACAGTATACAGTAACAATATATACATGTAATAACAACATACAGGAACAATATATACATGTAATAACAGCATACAGGAACAAGGAACAATATATACATGTAATAACAACATACAGGAACAATATATACATGTAATACCAGAATACAGGAACAAGGAACAATATATACATGTAATACCAGAATACAGGAACAAGGAACAATATATACATGTAATAACAGCATACAGGGACAAGGAACAATATATACATGTAATAACAGAATACAGGAACAAGGAACAATATATACATGTAATACCAGAATACAGGAACAAGGAACAATATATACATGTAATAACAGCATACAGGATCAAGGAACAATATATACATGTAATACCAGAATACAGGAACAAGGAACAATATATACATGTAATAACAGCATACAGGAACAATATATACATGTAATACCAGAATACAGGAACAAGGAACAATATATACATGTAATAACAGCATACAGGAACAAGGAACAATATATACATGTAATAACAGCATACAGAAACAATAAATACATGTAATAACAGCATACAGGAACAATATATACATGTAATAACAGCATACATGAACAAGGAACAATATATACATGTAATAACAGCATACAGGAACAATATATACATGTAATAACAGCATACAGGAACAATATATACATGTAATGACTGCATACAGGAACAAGGAACAATATATACATGTACTAACAGTATACAGGAACAAGGAACAATATATACATGTAATAACAGCATACAGGAACAAGGAACAATATATACATGTAACAACAGCATACAGGAACAAGGAACAATATATACATGTAATAACAGCCTACAGTAACAATATATACATGTAATACCAGCATACAGAAACAATATATACATGTAATACCAGAATACAGGAACAAGGAACAATATATACATGTAATAACAGCATACAGGAACAAGGAACAAGGAACAATATATACATGTAATAACAGCATACAGGAACAAGGAACAATATATACATGTAATAACAGCCTACAGTAACAAAAACAAAACCAGAATACAGGAACAAGGACAATATATACATGTAAACAGCTACAGAACAATATATAATGTAATACAGCATACAGAAACAATATATACATGTAATACCAGAATACAGGAACAAGGAACAATATATTCATGTAATAACAGCATACAGGAACAAGGAACAAGGAACAATATATACATGTAATAACAGCATACAGGAACAAGGAACAATATATACATGTAATAACAGCCTACAGTAACAATATATACATGTAATACCAGAATACAGGAACAAGGAACAATATATACATGTAATCACAGTATACAGTAACAATATATACATGTAATAACAACATACAGGAACGATATATACATGTAATAACAGCATACAGGAACAAGGAACAATATATACATGTAATAACAACATATAGGAACAATATATACATGTAATACCAGAATACAGGAACAAGGAACAATATATACATGTAATACCAGAATACAGGAACAAGGAACAATATATACATGTAATAACAGCATACAGGGACAAGGAACAATATATATATGTAATAACAGAATACAGGAACAAGGAACAATATATACATGTAATACCAGATTACAGGAACAAGGAACAATATATACATGTAACACCAGAATACAGGAACAAGGAACAATATTTACATGTAATACCAGAATACAGGAACAAGGAACAATATATACATGTAATAACAGCATACAGGAACAAGGAACAATATATACATGTAATAACAGAATACAGGAACAACGAACAATATATACATGTAATACCAGAATACAGGAACAAGGAACAATATATACATGTAATCACAGTATACAGTAACAATATATACATGTAATAACATCATACAGGAACAATATATACATGTAATAACAGCATACAGGAACAAGGAACAATATATACATGTAATAACAACATACAGGAACAATATATACATGTAATACCAGAATACAGGAACAAGGAACAATATATACATGTAATACCAGAATACAGGAACAAGGAACAATATATACATGTAATAACAGCATACAGGGACAAGGAACAATATATACATGTAATAACAGAATACAGGAACAAGGAACAATATATACATGTAATACCAGAATACAGGAACAAGGAACAATATATACATGTAATAACAGCATACAGGATCAAGGAACAATATATACATGTAATACCAGAATACAGGAACAAGGAACAATATATACATGTAATAACAGCATACAGGAACAATATATACATGTAATACCAGAATACAGGAACAAGGAACAATATATACATGTAATAACAGCATACAGAAACAATAAATACATGTAATAACAGCATACAGGAACAATATATACATGTAATAACAGCATACAGGAACAAGGAACAATATATACATGTAATAACAGCATACAGGAACAATATATACATGTAATAACAGCATACAGGAACAATATATACATGTAATGACTGCATACAGGAACAAGGAACAATATATACATGTAATAACAGTATACAGGAACAAGGAACAATATATACATGTAATAACAGCATACAGGAACAAGGAACAATATATACATGTAATAACAGCATACAGGAACAAGGAACAATATATACATGTAATAACAGCCTACAGTAACAATATATACATGTAATACCAGCATACAGAAACAATATATACATGTAATACCAGAATACAGGAACAAGGAACAATATATACATGTAATAACAGCATACAGGAACAATATATACATGTAATAACAACATACAGTAACAATATATACATGTAATACCAGAATACAGGAACAAGGAACAATATATTCATGTAATAACAGCATACAGGAACAAGGAACAAGGAACAATATATACATGTAATAACAGCATACAGGAACAAGGAACAATATATACATGTAATAACAGCCTACAGTAACAATATATACATGTAATACCAGAATACAGGAACAAGGAACAATATATTCATGTAATAACAGCATACAGGAACAA
>JABXNX010002106.1:7500-10203 GCA_014843695.1 Archivesica marissinica | reverse complement strand
ATATCTTGTAGTAATATAATCATTTTATCGGTATATGTCGCTATCCTGGATTCTGATTGGTCGGTTATATCGTCATTGGATAAATGATAATAGCAATACCGGTTTAAACTATCTTTCCGACGATACCAAACACGGCCAGTTTCCTAGAAAGTTCATTTTTCTTCAAACTTATTTACGATTAAAGGGACATAATCAGTATTATAGATATATCGAATAATGATAGATCAAAATGAAGGGTAGCGTCGGAAAACATCATGAAAACAGCAAAGCCGTTGTTTTGGCGGATAGTACACGAGGCAGAAGATGCTCCACCGACAGACAGACCGCCGGACGGACGGACGGACAGACAGACAGACAGACAGACGGACGGACAGACAGACAGACAGACAGACAGACATATATGTATCGAGGACACCCTGGGTATTCCCCCACAACTAACAGACACAGGCGTTTGGGGTCTGTATTTTTTTTTTTATTTAAACCGGCAGGCAGGCAGACAGCGGATCTGCTTGCCACTGAGAGAGCATTTCCATTCATTAAATAGACAGTTACCTGGATTTTGATTTGTAACGTATACACACTACGGCAAGAGTCTGTTTATCTAAGTTACTGCATTATTGAGGTTTATACAAGCTACATGGACCAAACAACTGATTAGGTGTGGATGACCTGGTGATTAAGTTATGTAGGCACTCAGGGCTTATCAGATAACCCTCTATGTGGTAGAGAAATGTTGTTGTGCGCACTCTGCGCTTATCAGTTAATCAGTTATGTTGCAGCTCAGAGATGACAACCGTGGTATGTACACGCGTTAATTACTTCGATGTCATGTCGCGTACCTACTGAGATGGTGATGGTTATAAATTTTTCTCGCATTTCCCAGATAAGGTTATTTAGGGTCAACTGGTAACCATATAACCTCATACAGTTTGGATTCATTATTGGAGGCATTCCGAGCAGAGAATTAACGGGGGTCATACTAAATCATAGGATTTATTCGGAGATAGCCATCAGACGGATTTTATAATTACCTGCGTCAGTGTTTGATTCAGTGCTTAAGTATTTCTATGGCATTCCAGGCAACTAATGACGTATTTTGTAGTAAATACTGATGTAAACGAATTTAGCCTTCATTTTGTGTACTGCTGGTGTTGGATGAGGTGCCTAAACTGAGATGTATCGTACGGTTGTAGCTGTGCTCCGTGTCTTGAAGACGGGCATGGAACAACGACTAATCGGACATTTATATTAATCATTGAATCACTCTATACGATAAAATACGTGTACTTTATTCGTGTTTCATATACGCTATGGCTATGAGGTGTCTAGTGACATGGCCCTCTAAAACGTACATTACGGATTATTAATAATATATCGCGTTTTTATGGAATTATACGTAACGAGGTAAGATATATATTATTCATGTTCGTACATAGGTTAAGTTTGTAATTAGTATTTCTTACTCGATAAAAACGTACGCCTAGCTCGAATAATATACTGAACTTACCCGTATATTCGTTGAAGCCGCTTGAGTACTAAGACCGTTCTAATAGGACTATATTTATATAGAACGTAGTCTATATTTATAGAATGGTACGAGATCGCTATTTATAAAGCTATTACCAATAGGCTATATAGTGACGCGTATACCAAAAAAAGCAACGAGCTCGGTAGTGGTGACGTATAAGCAACAAGTAAAGAGATCGGTAGTTGCGCGATATATCATCAATAGGCTCTATAGTGACGCGCACTCGCGTGACGTACTTCATATTCCCTTATATGCAAATGAGTTACTATAAAGCGTATTCAAAATGGCGCCCGTTTGTTTACCATTCAAAGAGCTCTGTAGTGGTGGTGGTGACGTATAAGCAACAAGTGATGACGTATACACAACATACAAAGAGACGCATGTACTACTGTCTTAGCTCATATCAATATTAGTTATGCTGTTGGAATTCTGAAGTTTCCCATTTTAGACAAGGTCTAATTTGTCTATATAGGTGTGATCTAATTTGAGACGTTTAGTAGTTTTGACGGCTATACATGGTTTGATAATGTATAAGACACAGGTAGTGTGTCGACACCAGAACAATCGAAGACGACCCTTACATTTTCCGTCCGAATATCCCCACCGGAAATAGTACCTAGCCATGTAAGGGACACTGCCTCTTCGTACGTGCGTCCGTATACATTCAGATCCCTGCTGGTTACTTTCAAGGCTCCAGTACATGGTCTATATGTAGGTGGTACTGTTCCTGGAAGGAAACAGTATGCTTGGCACGTACGTCCACACGAGTGGACAGCAGATAATATAAGTTGTGTATATTGGACTTCCGGTGATTTTATTCCATATGCTATAGCCGAATCGACTGGTAGATGCCGGTCAATCAAAGCATAGTCGGAGAACTCGCCATCATAGTTCAGCCCAATTGACTGAATCCGGACTTGCATGGCACCAGATTCATCGTGTACACATCTGTCAGCAGTAGAATTGGAGTATTGCCTGTTTTGACTTGTGTGCTCGGATACTCGATGGCTTCGGACATTTGTGTATACAACTCGAACGTGAATAAAAGCCCATTGATCAATACCAGCATGGCCATTCAGAACAAATGTGTTCTCAATCGGTGGTCTCAATTTGTTATCAGCTGGTGGTGCGTGATAGGCTGGCCGTGGCAACAGTTCCATTGATGACCCCTTCTG
>JABXNX010002106.1:0-2500 GCA_014843695.1 Archivesica marissinica | reverse complement strand
TCTCTATGAAGGAAAGGGTTAAATGGCTGTCGTTTGTATGGAGATATAATAGTATATTAACCTAAATCTCTATGAAGGAAAGGGTTAAATGGCTGTCGTTTGTATGGAGATATAATAGTATATTAACCTAAATCTCTATGAAGGAAAGGATTAAATGGCTATCGTTTGTATGGAGATATAATAGTATATTAACCTAAATCTCTATGAAGGAAAGGGTTAAATGGATGTCGTTTGTATGGAGATATAATAGTATATTAACCTAAATCTCTATGAAGGAAAGGGTTAAATGGCTGTCGTTTGTATGTAGATATAATAGTATATCAACCTACATATCTATGAAGGAATGGGTTAACACACATACTGTGTTGGTTGACAACTCCTCCAAACTACTAGTGCCCGAATCATTTATGCTTCTTACTTTATACAAATTAATTTAGTTCGATTGCGAAACAAGTTCTTACAACTTATATTAATCACACCCGAGACCTCATTCCTGGTGGAATCCATCGCCACGAGGGAGATAGAAGAGGCACCGTGGCAATTAAATACCTTGCCTAAGGGCACAATCGTAACGGCTCTGCGGGGCTCGAACTTCGGACCTATCGCACCTGAAGCGAATATTATAAAATTAAATTAATTAATTAAAACATATAATAATTATGATTTTGTTGTTACCATCCTTAGCAATACGTACCGATCTAACGATAGAGTTAATAAATCCCTTGTCCTTCTCGGTGATGTTAAACTTGCCCCATTCCACTCGGTCATCTTTCCATAGGAACTGTTGTATATCTTCTGATTGATCGAGTGTCTCCAGTGTTGTTTAGCCCAATCAGCTGTATACATTCGATCAGTTCTACTGGCATATCTCCTCCAGGTATCTGACAGATGTTTGAAGGTAGGAGCGCACATAATGACACCAGACATGCCACAATCTTAAACATCTGAAAACGAGAAGCGAGTGAACCAACATATATGATGCAAACTCTGTAATTATACAAGGTAGAAACCACAATTGTATTTATAACGATTTTGAAGCAAGTTTTAACAACTTATATTAATCACTCTCATTGGCTCTGATGTAAATGTAGTCAATAGTGTGGGAGGAAACCGGAAAAAAGACAACATGTCCGATCTGGCGACCACCGTACCATCTCATATACTTCCCGGTCCGAGGATCGAACCCGGATTACATTGGTGATTGCAGGCGCGCTAACAGGTGCACTAATCGGACAGCCACAAAGATATGTAATAAAATGTATCAAATAAGATGATATGAATATTGATGTTATTAGTTTGTTCCATATACTATAAAACACCATGTGACCGATTAGGAATAGTGTTGAGCGTACAGGCCCGTAGCCAAGCTGAGGCACACCGAGGCTAAAATGTCCAAAGCAAACAAAAAATAAATGAAAAATTAAATAAATAAAATGCAAAAAAATATCCATTTGCTGTATAAAATGTTGACTGCTAGAGAGCTGAACGATCAGTACATAAGTATACGTCTAAAGTCATTAAATCAGAAAATGCAGGAAATCGGTTATATACCCCCAACAATGTTAAGGGGAACATTCCCCTGGACCCCCAGAGATTGACTCCGTTGAAATTTGTCTTTGGCTACGGTACTGGTGCATGTGTGATTTGTAGACATGTCGAACTATTCTGTACAAATAGTTTAGAACATGGATACCGTTGTCTATATGACCAAATGGAAAGTCAGTTAAATTGTACCTTTCTTAGGCTAATATAAAGCAACCATCGACAAATGTAAAGCAGAGTAGAAATGTCCAGTATCGTTTTCCCCCCACAGCTAGCGTTCAGTGTAATTCAGTCATCTCATAAGTATGTGCACCTGGAAGGATTCTGATTGGTTGAGAGAATAATCCTTATAATTTGTTAATATTTCTATTTCAATTGATATATAACATTAATGGTAAGACAAGTTATGATATTGCTAAATTATATAAGCTAAATATGTAGAGACAAGCTAAGAATGGTATAGCTAATTGTTTATGCTCGAACATTGTATAAACAGGCAACACACAATACCAAACTTGAGCATAGAAGAAATGAAACAAATGCACTGGACAAAACACCTACTTGAACATATTGAAGGGTCTTTAATGGTGGTTCAAGATCTGGGAATATTCCAATAACCAACAACAACAACAACAGCAACAACAACGTTTATTTAGCAAATCGACACAATGCATGCCTTTGGCTAATGGACAGTATACTCATATATACGTATAGTCACAAACAAATATGAGTGAAATAATATAATATATGTATACACACTTAAATTATACTATTTGATTTCTTAACACATACTCGATCTTAATAATTTAGAAATGTTTACAAGAACTTCTTTTTTCGGTTGACATAAGACAATTAAATGTCTTTAAATTCGGCCAAGATACGGTTGGCATATATCTAGACAGACAGACAGACAGACAGACAGACAGACAGACAGACAGACAGACAGACAGGCAGGCAG
>JABXNX010002105.1:0-10212 GCA_014843695.1 Archivesica marissinica | reverse complement strand
TACTCTTCAACGCGTTATCGCACGACCTCCATTCACGCCAACAACATCAATATACTAGATACACTTCAACGCGTTATCGCACGACCTCCATCCACGCCAACAACATCAATATACTAGACACTCTTCAACGCGTTATCGCACGACCTCCATCCACGCCAACAACATCAATATACTAGACACTCTTCAACGCGTTATCGCACGACCTCCATCCACGCCAACAACATCAATATACTAGATACACTTCAACGCGTTATCGCACGATCACCATCCACACCAAGCACATCAATATACTAGACACTCTTCAACTACACAACCGTAGTTACTACACCAATAAGCACAAATATAACTTACTTACAATGCTCGCCCAAATGCACTGTTGTGGTGAGTGTAAATAAATATAAACAATATCTGCACGCTCCATTTTGGAGTGAATAGGTGGTTAGTATATTTCATAATATGACAAACAACTTTGTTTGTTTGTTTGCTTGGGGTAAAGTTGTCCACAACGGTTACCCCTCTGAGCAGTATTTCAGTCACGGTAACGCTCGCCCACATGGTTTACCGGAGGAGAGAGTAAATAAGCTCAATCATCAGTCACGGTCTGGCACACGGATCAAACCACCGACCTTCAGCAGGCTATCTGGATAGCTTCCTCGCATACAATAGTTGGATGGTTCGAACCGGACGAGATAACGTAACTTGAAGTGATCTGAAGTCAACGATTTTAACAATTAGGCCATGGATGACAAACAACTATGGCATTTTATCACATAACGTTGCTTGTATTCAGTGTTGGTTCAGCCTATATATAGTATGTTTGTACTATTAATGTTAAACCCCTTGCAGGGTCCTAGACATGTTAAGCTGCATTCGTGGATTTCAACAATAATATTATTAAGTGTGATGATAATAGTATGCATAACAATGATTCATAATATAATATGCCATTAGGCCTACCTTACGTCAAGAAGACATAGAGTCTATGCTAACATGCACATATTAACCCTTTCAACACCACATACCTCTAAATAGGCTTACAAAAAGTGTAGATCCAGATGAGCCGGCTCGTGACGAGCCGGTCATCTGATCTACACTTTTTGCCAGTGATATGATTCATAATATAATATGCCATTAGGCCTACCTACGTGGAAGTCGTGATAGCGCAGTGGATGCGCGTTCGCTTCAGGTGCGAAAGGTCCGGAGTTCGAGCCCCGCTGGAGCCGTTACGATTGTGTCCTTAGGCAAGGCATTTAAATTCCACGTTGCCTCTTCTCTCCCTCGTGGCGATGGATTCCATCAGGAATGAGGTCTCGAGAGCGATTTATATAAGTTGAAAGAACTTGTTTCGCAATCGAGCTAAAATAAATTTGTATAAACTAAAGGCCTACCTTACGTCAAGAAGACATAGAGTCTATGCTAACATGCACATATTAACCCTTTCAACACCACATACCTCTAAATAGGCTTACAAAAAGTGTAGATCCAGATGAGCCGGCTCGTGACGAGCCGTCTCTCACGAGCCGGCTCATCTGGATCTACACTTTTTGCCAGTGATATG
This sequence comes from Archivesica marissinica, assembly GCA_014843695.1. NCBI lineage: Eukaryota > Metazoa > Mollusca > Bivalvia > Venerida > Vesicomyidae > Archivesica > Archivesica marissinica. Next base: position 8,654 of record JABXNX010002105.1, on the reverse strand, counting down.
ACTATTTTTAGACATAATTACCCATTTTGATAAATAAACTTGTCCAAATGTGATTTTCTGATTCATTTATTGGTTTATGAATATCATGGACCAGTCCATGTGAGTTACTTGGTGTTGAATGGGTTAAACAAACGGTAACGACCAGCTTTCTAAGTTAAAGTGTGTGTGTGTGTGTATGTGTGTGGTTTGATAAAGACAGGGTTTAGGAAAGAAAACATTTATTTTCGGACGAACCCAGTCGTGGATCCATTCGTTGGATCTATGATTGAGCTAGGTTTGAGGTTTTGCCTTATTCATATGAGTGAAAATAAGTAGGCTATGTATCATTGATTGACTGGTTTTCGTTACAATGAGTACTGTTGCTCTGTAATTAACGGAAGCATGCATGGAAAGTAATCCATTAATACATTACCTTGAAATGAATTCATTTCCATTGATCCATATATTTGTTTTTAGAAAAACAACGCCAAAAACAACACCTTATAGTCAACTAAACACAACAGGTAACAGCCAGCCGCTATTAAAATATTGACCTATTATCGATACCCTCTAAAATGAAAAGTATCCTTGTATATACTCTACAATTGTAACCTATCACCTGTAATTAATAAACACACATATATAAAAATATAACATATATATATATATATATAGTTATGGGGTCATTCTGGATTTGTATTCAAATCTAACAGTCTATTTCTCAGTGTAGCCTAGTTGCCATGGTAGGGACATATGCATTCGTCATTGCGTCTGACCACAGACCAGCATTTTCACTGCGCTCCCTCCCTAGCTGGTCTTCATGTGTCATGTCAGTAGGTGAGTAAATCCTGTACTTAATGGATACATGACGTTGGTTATAAGGTATGACTTTTTTGAGACACCCTATTCCATACTGAAATATCATTGTCAGGTGATAATCATGTGACTTTCTGAAGCAGCTGAGTTCTAAACTCCCGAAATCTGTTAGAAAGAATAATCTTCATCTTCATACACTTTAGTTTAAAAAATAACGAAAACATGTTGATATCTACGTGTCGATTTTTGCAAGGATACAGGTTTTTGTATAAAAAAATTAAACCATGTAATTTCGTCCTTAAATATTTATAACGATTTTATGCCAGTTTGTTTTGGAAATTGTGAACGTTAAAATATTGCATACATGTGGTACTTGGTGTGGAATGGAACTATCCCTTGCATCCTACATATTCATACGGAAACGCACGATTACTAAAACCGGAAATATGCGACCACACTTCGGGCAGTTACGTTTTGACTGAAACAGTTACAGTAGTGATACGAACACCGCTTGTTTCAACAATTTTCAACAAACTAGTGACATTCCGAGAAGACATTCATAGGTAAAGCGTGTTTCCAAGATCCAGCTCAATGTTTCGTACGAATGCCGTTGCTGAATATTCTTAGAAACTATCAGGTTTGTTCATTATGAATGAGTACCAGTCAATGAAGGACATTTTAAAGAAAAATGGCGTGACGCGTTCTATTTCAAGGGAGATAATTCTATTTGATTTTACAGAATTTTGTGGAAAAATGAACCTTTGGTAAAACTTGCATTTTTTGCAACATAAATTGGTCGCCCATAAGTTTGTATCTGTTCATTAGTGTAGTCCGCACTGCTCATTCGAGAATTCTGATGTTTTTATGACCCAGCCTTTTCCAGTGGATGACAATCTGGTTATCATTCTATGAAAGTCACAGTGTGCCATCCGTGTTACACCGTACAGAGGTAGAGGGTTAGGGATATACAATCCCACAAAACAGGTGGCAGTAAACTAAAGCTGAACAGTAGAATATTCTTCAATTGAAGATCAAATTTAGCCCTAACGCCCAGATTTAAGATTACTGCCAATTGTATATTTCGTTACTCGGTCAGGCCATGTATGTAGTGTTATTGAGCAAGGCACCTCACACACATTGCTTAGTACTGGTTGACCACTTAGGTAGGCTAAGCTTGCCTAGGAAAACATATCTACGTCCATGCAAGGGGTTTGACATTATCGCCAGTGACCCTAAGAATTACTCTCGATTCGCCACAGAGTTAACATCACAACTCTTCTTCTTCTTCTTCTTCTTCGTGTATACAGCACTCCTTCACTTATGAAGATTAGGTGCCTAAACACGAATCGCCACAGTATAATTTAAAATGAAAAACTTGTCTACTCTAAAAATAATAAAAATATTAACAAAACATGATGACATAACAATATAATCAGCTTTTATAACGTTTATATACGTAATGTGAGCATTGTCCAAAATTATTAACCCGAATTTCCTATGTATCGATTCAATTCTTGGTACGTGTGTCAATTATCTAACACCTGTACATGTTGATCACCTGTGGTCATTGTGTAACGATGTGTCCGGTTTCTTCTACTCAATTGTCAGACAAAATAACACCTCAAATGCTTAATCATGGAGTGAAACTAACAATAAACATACATAATAGTTAATACATTTAATATAAAGCACATTTTAGCACATACAACTTAATACCACTTTTTTACCCTCAAATTACACACCTTAATAAAAGTCCCCGTCTCGATAATATATATCATATTTTTAGAACATACAACATAATACTACCATAAATATAGTCTAGTAACACAATGTCGTAACTGCATGTATCAGTCTTTCATATCACAAACTAAACGGGTCCATACAATGAAGCATATGCGTCCAACAGAGCGTTAGTCGAGATGGCCTTTGTGTTTTAACTGTGGTGAATCGTGTTTATTCTGTGGCATATCGTGATTGTGGCGAATCGAGATAATACCGACCCTAATATCGGTGAACACTAATGAGCGATGATATCAGAATAAATCCAAATGAACCGCACATGCTCATTTTGTGCTTACTATTGTCAATTTCCGTCGGATTTCCACAACTGTCATTAGCAAAAACAAGTTGAAATGTCATTTCTATTGGTAAATTTACCTTCATTTATTCAAAACTTGTTTTATTTTCATTACACTCATATCCCCAGTGACCCTAATATCGGTGAATACAAATGAGAGGTGATATCAGAATTAATCCAAATGAACCGCACATGTTAATTTTGTGCTTACTATTGACAATTTTCGTCGAATTTCTTCAATTGTCCAAAGCAAAAACTAGCTGAAATGTCATTTCTACAGGTAAATTTACCATAATTTATTCAAAACTTGTTTTTTCCTCTTACACTTGTAAGTTTTCGTTCATGTAGTCAATATTTAGGTGAATTTGTTATCTATCGGCTGCATTTGACATTTGTAAGGTGCCCGCTACTCATGTGACGTACGGGTATGTACCCGGCAATAACACATTCACTATGTATGTACCTGGCAATAACACAATCACTATTGATGTACCTGGCAATAACACATTCACTATGTATGTACCCAGCAATAACACATTCACTATGTATGTACCCGGCAATAACACATTCACTATGTATGTACCCGGCAATAACACATTCACTATGTATGTACCTGGCAATAACACATTCACTATGTATGTACCCGACAATAACACATTCACTATGTATGTACCCAGCAATAACACATTCACTATGTATGTACCCAGCAATAACACATTCACTATGTATGTACCCGGCAATAACACATTCACTATGTATGTACCCGGCAATAACACATTCACTATGTATGTACCCGGCAATAACACATCCACTATGTATGTACCCGGCAATAACACAATCACTATTGATGTACCTGGCAATAACACATTCACTATGTATGTACCCAGCAATAACACATTCACTATGTATGTACCCGGCAATAGCACATTCACTATGTATGTACCCAGCAATAACACATTCACTATGTATGTACCTGGCAATAACACATTCACTATGTATGTACCTGGCAATAACACATTCACTATTGATGTACCCAGCAATAACACATTCACTATTGATGTACCTGGCAATAACACATTCACTATGTATGTACCTGGCAATAACACATTCACTATTGATGTACCCAGCAATAACACATTCACTATTGATGTACCTGGCAATAACACATTCACTATGTATGTACCTGGCAATAACACATTCACTATTGATGTACCCAGCAATAACACATTCACTATGTATGTACCCGGCAATAACACATTCACTATGTATGTACCTGGCAATAACACATTCACTATGAATGTACCCAGCAATAACACATTCACTATGAATGTACCCGGCAATAACACATCCACTATGAATGTACCCGGCAATAACACATTCACTATGTATGTACCCGGCAATAACACATCCACTATATATGTACCCGGCAATAACACATCCACTATGTATGTATGTACCCGGCAATAACACATTCACTATGTATGTACCCGGCAATAACACATTCACTATGTATGTACCCGGCAATAACACATTCACTATGTATGTACCCGGCAATAACACATCCACTATGTATATACCCGGCAATAACACATTCACTATGTATGTACCCAGCAATAACACATTCACTATGTATGTACCCGGCAATAACACATTCACTATGTATGTACCCGGCAATAACACATTCACTATGTATGTACCCGGCAATAACACATTCACTATGTATGTACGGCAATAACACATTCACTATGTATGTATGTACCCGGCAATAACACATCCACTATGTATGTATGTACCCGGCAATAACACATTCACTATGTATGTACCCGGCAATAACACATTCACTATGTATGTACCCGGCAATAACACATTCACATGTATGTATGTACCCGGCAATAACACATTCACTATGTATGTACCCGGCAATAACACATTCACTATGGATGTACCCGGCAATAACACATTCACTATGTATGTACCCGGCAATAACACATTCACTATGTATGTACCCGGCAATAACACATTCACTATTATGTATGTACCCGGCAATAACACATCCACTATGTATGTATGTACCCGGCAATAACACATTCACTATGTATGTACCCGGCAATAACACATTCACTATGTATGTATGTACCCGGCAATAACACATTCACTATGTATGTATGTACCCGGCAATAACACATCCACTATGTATGTATGTACCCGGCAATAACACATTCACTATGTATGTACCCGGCAATAACACATTCACTATTATGTATGTACCCGGCAATAACACATTCACTATGTATGTATGTACCCGGCAATAACACATCCACTATGTATGTATGTACCCGGCAATAACACATTCACTATGTATGTACCCGGCAATAACACATCCACTATGTATGTATGTACCCGGCAATAACACATTCACTATGTATGTACCCGGCAATAACACATCCACTATGTATGTATGTACCCGGCAATAACACATTCACTATGTATGTACCCGGCAATAACACATTCACTATGTATGTACCCGGCAATAACACATTCACTATGTATGTATGTACGGCAATAACACATCCACTATGTATGTATGTACCCGGCAATAACACATTCACTATGTATGTACCCGGCAATAACACATTCACTATGTATGTACCCGGCAATAACACATCCACTATGTATGTATGTACCCGGCAATAACACATTCACTATGTATGTATGTACCCGGCAATAACACATCCACTATGTATGTATGTACCGGCAATAACACATTCACTATGTATGTACGGCAATAACACATCCACTATGTATGTATGTACCCGGCAATAACACATTCACTATGTATGTACCCGGCAATAACACATTCACTATGTATGTATGTACCCGGCAATAACACATCCACTATGTATGTATGTACCCGGCAATAACACATTCACTATGAATGTACCCGGCAATAACACATTCACTATGTATGTACCCGGCAATAACACATTCACTATGTATGTACCCGGCAATAACACATTCACTATGTATGTACGGCAATAACACATTCACTATGAATGTACCTAGCAATAACACATTCACTATGTATGTACCCGGCAATAACACATTCACTATGTATGTACCCGGCAATAACACATTCACTATGAATGTACCCGGCAATAACACATTCACTATGTATGTACCCGGCAATAACACATTCACTATGTGTGTATGTACCCAGCAATAACACATTCACTATGTATGTACCCGGCAATAACACATTCACTATGTATGTATGTACCCGGCAATAACACATCCACTATGTATGTATGTACCCGGCAATAACACATTCACTATGTATGTACCCGGCAATAACACATTCACTATGTATGTATGTACCCGGCAATAACACATTCACTATGTATGTACGGCAATAACACATTCACTATGAATGTACCTGGCAATAACACATTCACTATGTATGTACCCGGCAATAACACATTCACTATGTATGTACCCGGCAATAACACATTCACTATGAATGTACCTGGCAATAACACATTCACTATGTTGTATGTACCCAGCAATAACACATTCACTATGTATGTATGTACCCGGCAATAACACATCCACTATGTATGTATGTACCCGGCAATAACACATTCACTATGTATGTACCCGGCAATAACACATTCACTATGTATGTATGTACCCAATAACACATTCACTATGTATGTATGTACCCGGCAATAACACATCCACTATGTATGTATGTACCCGGCAATAACACATTCACTATGTATGTACCCGGCAATAACACATTCACTATGTATGTATGTACCCGGCAATAACACATCCACTATGTATGTATGTACCCGGCAATAACACATTCACTATGTATGTACCCGGCAATAACACATCCACTATGTATGTATGTACCCGGCAATAACACATTCACTATGTATGTACCCGGCAATAACACATCCACTATGTATGTATGTACCCGGCAATAACACATTCACTATGTATGTACCCGGCAATAACACATTCACTATGTATGTACCCGGCAATAACACATTCACTATGTATGTATGTACCCGGCAATAACACATCCACTATGTATGTATGTACCCGGCAATAACACATTCACTATGTATGTACCCGGCAATAACACATTCACTATGTATGTATGTACCCGGCAATAACACATCCACTATGTATGTATGTACCCGGCAATAACACATTCACTATGTATGTACCCGGCAATAACACATTCACTATGTATGTATGTACCCGGCAATAACACATTCACTATGTATGTATGTACCCGGCAATAACACATCCACTATGTATGTATGTACCCGGCAATAACACATTCACTATGTATGTACCCGGCAATAACACATCCACTATATATGTACCCGGCAATAACACATCCACTATGTATGTATGTACCCGGCAATAACACATTCACTATGTATGTACCCGGCAATAACACATTCACTATGTATGTACCCGGCAATAACACATTCACTATGTATGTACCCGGCAATAACACATTCACTATGTATGTACCCGGCAATAACACATTCACTATGTATGTACCCGGCAATAACACATTCACTATGTATGTACCCGGCAATAACACATTCACTATGTATGTACGGCAATAACACATTCACATATGTATGTACCCGGCAATAACACATCCACTATGTATGTACCCGGCAATAACACATTCACTATGTATGTACCCGGCAATAACACATTCACTATGTATGTACCCGGCAATAACACATTCACTATATGTATGTACCCGGCAATAACACATTCACTATGTATGTACCTGGCAATAACACATTCACTATGTATGTACCTGGCAATAACACATTCACTATTGATGTACCCAGCAATAACACATTCACTATGTATGTACCCGGCAATAACACATTCACTATGTATGTACCTGGCAATAACACATTCACTATGAATGTACCCAGCAATAACACATTCACTATGTATGTACCCGGCAATAACACATCCACTATGAATGTACCCGGCAATAACACATCCACTATATATGTACCCGGCAATAACACATCCACATATGTATGTACCCGGCAATAACACATTCACTATTGATGTACCCAGCAATAACACATTCACTATTGATGTACCTGGCAATAACACATTCACTATGTATGTACCTGGCAATAACACATTCACTATTGATGTACCCAGCAATAACACATTCACTATGTATGTACCCGGCAATAACACATTCACTATGTATGTACCTGGCAATAACACATTCACTATGAATGTACCCAGCAATAACACATTCACTATGAATGTACCCGGCAATAACACATCCACTATGAATGTACCCGGCAATAACACATCCACTATATATGTACCCGGCAATAACACATCCACTATGTATGTATGTACCCGGCAATAACACATTCACTATTGATGTACCCAGCAATAACACATTCACTATTGATGTACCTGGCAATAACACATTCACTATGTATGTACCTGGCAATAACACATTCACTATTGATGTACCCAGCAATAACACATTCACTATGTATGTACCCGGCAATAACACATTCACTATGTATGTACCTGGCAATAACACATTCACTATGAATGTACCCAGCAATAACACATTCACTATGAATGTACCCGGCAATAACACATCCACTATGAATGTACCCGGCAATAACACATCCACTATATATGTACCCGGCAATAACACATCCACTATGTATGTATGTACCCGGCAATAACACATTCACTA
>JABXNX010002104.1:0-10214 GCA_014843695.1 Archivesica marissinica | reverse complement strand
GTGAACATCGGTTACATGTTTTCATAAATGACACACGTTCAGATAAGTGAACATCGGCTACATGTTTTCATAAACGACACACGTTCAGATAAGTGAACATCGGCTACATGTTTTCATAAACGACACACGTTCAGATAAGTGAACATCGGCTACATGTTTTCATAAACGACACACGTTCAGATAAGTGAACATCGGCTACATGTTTTCATAAACGACACACGTTCAGATAAGTGAACATCGCTACATGTTTTCATAAGCGACACACGTTCAGATAAGTGAACATCGGTAACATGTTTTCATAAGCGACACACTCAGATAAGTGAGCATCGGCTACATGTTTTCATAAGGACACACGTTCAGATAAGTGAACATCGGCACATGTTTTCATAACGACACACGTTCAGATAAGTGAACATCGGCTACATGTTTTCATAAGCGACACACGTTCAGATAAGTGAACATCGGTAACATGTTTTCATAAATGACACACGTTCAGATAAGTGAACATCGGCTACATGTTTTCATAAATGACACACGTTCAGATAAGTGAACATCGGCTACATGTTTTCATAAGCGACACACGTTCAGATAAGTGAACATCGGCTACATGTTTTCGTAAGCGACACACGTTCAGATAAGTGAACATCGGTAACATGTTTTCATAAATGACACACGTTCAGATAAGTGAACATCGGCTACATGTTTTCATAAACGACACACGTTCAGATAAGTGAACATCGGCTACATGTTTTCATAAGCGACACACGTTCAGATAAGTGAGCATCGGTGACATGTTTTCATAAACGACACACGTTCAGATAAGTGAACATCGGCTACATGTTTTCATAAATGACACAAGTTCAGATAAGTGAACATCGGTGACATGTTTTCATAAACGACACACATTCAGATAAGTGAACATTGGCTACATGTTTTCATAAATGACACACGTTCAGATAAGTGAACATCGGCTACATGTTTTCATAAACGACACACGTTCAGATAAGTGAGCATCGTTGACATGTTTTCAGCATACGTTAGCCAACAAGGGAGTGCCACAACTTTTTACATCGTAATCACTTCCCGACACCGACAAATGGTCAACACAGGGTACTCAACACATGTACAAGCAAAGACGGAAAGCCTGTATGTTAAAATCAACTGTTGAAAATATAATCAAGGCTCGAAACAGAACGAAACCTGGCATCAGGAATAGGCTGGATGTGTTTTATAGAAAGACATATGTGCTTTCATTGAAGAATTGGGATAAATAAATAAAAGTTAAAAAAATAAAATAAAATTCTATTCTATACAAACTATTTTTTTAAAACTGACAATTTCTAGAAATGTTCCTATCATTGAATTGTATTTGTTACAAACCCAGTATTACCCAAGTTTTGTAGTAAAACAAATCAAACTTTTTAACATTTTTAATGTACTTGAACATTGTTGAAAAATATATGATCTAATTTTGGATAAGATACATTACCATGCATTATTAAAATTTCTGGCATAACATACTGAGCCCGAGGTTATAAAACTTTTCTCAGATCTCAAACTCGAGCTCAATAAATATGATTGGTTATTGGTTATTGACTAATGGCTCAACCAATCAGAAGCTTGAGACTGAGTTTGAGTTTGGAGAAAAGTTGTATAACCTCCAAGCCTGGACACTCGCACAAAATGCAATTTCGACTTTCTGGACAGTAATATAACTTTAATCTAATCCTAGTACGTATATTGTAAATAAATTATCATCTGCTGAATCCGAAAAAATAATATGCTTAAACCAATTAATATATTAGTACAAATCTTATAAAACGGTCCAATACAAGTAATCAAATAAAATCCTACTTGAATTGTCACGGCATGACTGCTTGCAATACACATTCGAAATATACATGCAGTTTGTGTTCATGCTTTATTTGTTGAAAATCAACTGATTAGATCAATAACGTGCTAAATGTGCACAAGCGGGATATAGAGATTAAAACTATTGTGTTGATTGTTTCATTATTTACGTGGAGTTGTTTGATTATTAGGGATAATTTTCTACTGCGTTCGAATCCACATTACTGATTTCCTTGAGATGTAATAAATGTTGAAAAATATACTGGCAACAGAAGTAAATTAATTTAAAATGTGTGGTTGTTACTGTGGTAATATGGTAAAACGGATCTTTCCTGTCATTGAGCTGTGATTTCATACAATATTTTACGACAATCATTTTGGAAAAAGCTCGCTAAATAGCAACATCCCAAAACTCAGCTTAATAGCAACATTCCAAAACATACAATATGGTATGAAATCACCACTCTTTCCAATCGGTGTGTTAATTATATCGTGTCGTTTGATAGTTGATTGAAATGTGTCTACTCCATTTTCTTCCTGATTAATACTTGTGCTAATGGTTGTGTGTTTGAGTTGCTACAACACCTGTATTCTATCATCCTACTTTAAGCATTATATCTTTCTTAACATAGTCAAATATATAATTATAAAATGAACATGTAGGATTAGTGTCATGGCCTGTAATTATTCAGTATGACTTTTATGGCGGTATTAGGGTCATACAATCCATATTCAGTTGTTTGTGCTGATTATTTAATAATAAGTGTTCTAAAATATGTGTCTTATTCAGTCACGTGTCAGATAGACAGTTCGACCGGTGACAATGTTAGTCACATTTCAGGATATCGGTTGGTTGGTTAATCAATCCAGATCATCACCTTTGTCAGTCTTGCTACCGCCCGGTGGTTTAGAATGGCATATCATGTCCATCTTGTGACTGGCCGTTGGTACAGACCGGTAGCTCTGTCAGTCATGTTTCAGGCCGACACGGCTGTCCAGACAAGCCACACTGTCAATCATGTGTGTAGCTGTATAAGTCAGGTGTCAGGCTAAGCGACATCTAATGTGTAATTTATCTCATTGAATTCACCGCATTATTCCTGCAATGTGGCCTATGTAGAGAAACATTCGTTTGAAGGAACAACCTTTGGAATCTTCTTTAAATCTGTATTAGTTATCTTTATAAAACCCTTTTACATACCACTTCATCAGTCTGGTATTAATTTCCTTTCTAATGCTATTCTGAGTCTGAGCTTTTGTAGTATTAACCATTGTGCTGCTGCTTCAGAATAAAACATGTATTCTCAGAATCCGATTTAGTGTTATATTATAATAACCCAGTCAGACAGACGGACATACGGAGCAACATTGAGATATACGAGTTAAATTAATGGTCCAAACAGGGTTTATGTGTTTCTAATAAGCTCCTAACCATAATGCCTGCCTGTTTGTCTGATCGCTTACCCTCCCTCCCGCAAGCATTGCATATGTACATATACAACTCTAGAAGTTCTATAGATATGCATACATAACTGTGTACAATAATGACATAACATTCAATTCCCTGTGGCCGATATGACGCTCAATAAAAATATGATATTTTAGAGATTAACCATACCTTTTCAAACTCAGGTTTCTATTTCTAAGCAGTTGGGCCAATATTTAATTTAATAGAAGTTAATTAGTGGTGTGTATTTTATTGCAGAATTTGTTTTCGGTCAATGTAGAGAGCGCAGTTTCATGGCCATTGGTTTAAACATATTTATTCAATAATAATGTACATTACATATACATTGTATACAAAACGAAAATGGTTTAAATCGGAAGCTTAAAGCTTATTGAGATTTTCTCCATTGCATATATAATGTTGTGCACAAATGGCGATTAAGAGATAAACATATAATGTAGTAATACCAAAATATATAATAAGTAGTTGAAAATATAGCTTGTTATCAGGTGAAAAGCTAACAGTAAAAGGGAGGTTGGGGAGGGTGGGTAGAAAGCGATGAACCATACGTAAGTACACTGTTTGAAGTGAATCACTTTGCTAGTGTGTCAGTCTCTGTTCACAGAATACTAAAAACGTTTAGACTTTTCTATGAATTTGTGGACAGCTAAGACTATTATTTCATTATGTTCAGATGGCAAAGAAATATCACCAAATAGGATCACATTTAGGGTTATATGACAGAGATGAGAAATAGTGTTAACTAGTTCAGGGCGTATATTGTAGTACTTGTGACATTCAAAGAAATAATGGTAAGTTGACTCGATTTGACCGCATGTGCAAAGTGGTGAATCAATTATGTTTTTGGAGAAGAGATCATGTTTTAAATAACTACAATTTGTTCTCAATCAATATGTAGAGAGCACAGCTTCATGGCCATTAACGTCGGATCAGATTTACAACTAAGAGTAGCTAATAAGCTATTGAATAATATAGTTAAATTAAGGTCTAGACATGCTTCGTGAGCTCATTAATTGCCCCTAAGCCATGACTGGATGCAAGATCTTTAGAACTAAGAACAGTACTTCTGCATAATAAGGATGGCGTGGAACGAGTAAGTGCTTACACTAGTCGAAATCTTAGACCGAGCCAGATGATCTATCCAGCTAACCGACATATTTAAGATTATTTGTACGGTCATTACTTTGTTGTCAAGACGGACAACATCCCCTTGACGTACACCAACACATCGGATATGTTGGACGTCAAAGAAGATTGTTGTTAGCCGAGCTGTTTAGCTACACTTTTGTTGTAGATTATCGTCCCGTATAACTATCATAGAAGAGGAAAGAACAGCTACCGCACATATGCACTAAGAGAGCAATACTTGCAGTACAATAGTAAGTCCACAATATAATATATTATTATGTTGTACCAACATATAAATAAGACCTGACCTACCATAATATCAATATTACCTGTATCAAAACGGGTATCGACTGACAATGAGTCTTCCCTTTTCCAAGTCAGTACCCACAATACCAACAAGCAAGGCAAACCTTAGCCTCATCGTGCGATATCAGGAAGGAATAACAGTGTCCAATATGTCTCAAATGGCCTCTCCATCCGGCCCTGAATATTAATGCAACACATCGCTGATGTACGGATGTTGCTGCATTGATCACAAACATGTGTAAGACTTTCTCCGAAGTTGCGCCTGTATCACGGCCTGCTCAGTCGTAGAGACTTTACTGCTCTGGCCACAGCCAGATTTACGTTGTAAACTATTTGTTCGTTTGAGGACGCGGATCATTCGAATCAGCAGAACACTGCCAACATATATGAAAGATATAATATATATATATATATATTATATATATATTTATGATATTCCTAGATCGACTCGAATACACAAAATATATATCATGTTACATCCCCCCATGTTAATGGCGAAGCAACGAAGCATTGCATTAGTCTATAACAATTGTGTGGTAGATTACGAGTTACCGGTTAGTAAGATATTAATATAATGTATAACGGGATATGGACAGAGTATAGGGTCAGGTGGTCACATATGTATAATTATGTGTTCTGCATAACTGGACAATAATTTCTAGATTATTTCCAATACCTGCATTAAAGTGTGGTTAATTAAATGAAAAAACAACACGCGTGATAACTTTATTTTATTTACTATTTATTATATACTTGTAATCGTTTATTGTTTAATAAACACATATAATCAACCCTAACACTTTACTGCTCTGGCCACAGCCAGATATACGTGGCAAACTATGTGTTACCTTTGAGGGCTTGGGTCCTTTCGGATCAGCAGGACATTGAACACATTATATCAAAGATATATATAATTTATATTTATTTATTCCTAGATCGACTCAACTACACAAAATGTACAACATGTTACATCAACATAGTGATGGCGAATGTCATTTAATGTCAAACAATACATATGATGGTTAAACAATGTACATAGTAAAGTATATTCCTTTAAAATACAACCAAGCCCTCAAACCATTGATATACGTCATTAGACAACGTCAGATATTGGGAATAATCGGACGAATATTCTTCTGCATTCTTCAATTCCTATATACAAATGTCGTCGTTTTGATAAAAGGGACACAACTGTGTTATGTCTTCGCCGATATTTCCTGAAAGAGTAGGCGTCTTTATATAGAAAACTACGATTATATTTCATAAACTGCAACATTTATTTTAATGAATAACACTACTTCTGAAGTGGGTGTTGTACTCGATGTCATTTGTGAGTACACCCATGTTGGTGGTGTTGCAGGTGTGGGGGAGTGTAACATTGCACGGGTATGTGGGGACTCTCCAGCTTTTATGTGTGGAGGAAGAACCATAGTGTATCAAAGCAGTAGGTCGGGTACTAACGGGTACCCTGATAGAAACACCGACTTTCCGCATGCCAGTTGGGAGAATTCGTCACCAACAGCGGGAGTCCAACCTATAGCGGTGATACATCATTGACCACTCCGCAACGGAGGGAGGCCCCTCCAAACAATTGCCATGCTAACGAGGGCTAAGATGAACCAAAACCAAAGAAAGACGCATACAATTTAAGTTCGCCATTGGATTGCCTGTCATGCATAATATTGCAAGCGTCCTTGCGAAGTTATACACCATTCTTTACCCGTTTACGGACAGTCTATTCCGTTATGACGACGTTTTTATGAGTTCCAGTCAGAGCAAACTACAATGTATCACGGCGTCCATTGCGTAAGCACTGTGTGAGAACGGCATATATAGTTGTAGGATAGGCTACGGAGAAACGATGTCCTAACACAGACATTTCGACGGATACCCTGCCCCCACCACCACCTGGTTACTACACACCAATACCACGTTACAACCTAACATATATTGTAGCATCAATCAAATATCATTTCCAGTAAAAACACATTTCTGGGGAAAGGTGACCAGTACCATTCATGGTACTATTGCCTTCAATGTTCACTGGGTTAACATTAATCTGATCATCATGACACTAAGACAAACAATCATCATTAATTTCATCCGGAGCAATCATAAAGTTTAAATAATTGGGTCAGATATGACTTTTACTATTAACATATGTGTGCCAGCAATAGGTGTGTGTGTGTATTACGTTTATTTGTCGTCGTTACCGGTTTCCCTTATGAGCGACGCCTCCTGAAGAGATTAGTCATTTTAGATGTTTGGAGGATAGTACTACGATACAGACCCATTCCAGACCCAATCTCCTCTGGTACTTTTATGTGCACGATGTAAAGCACCGACACGAGGCGTCGGTTTCATGTTCAATCTGGAAGACAGTTATTTTTATTATGGTCAGACTGGGGATCGAACCTGCGATCTATCTGTACGTCTTCTCTTTCACTTACTTTTCCTTTTCTTATCTCTTTTTTTCATTATGTTTAACAACATTTATATTAAAAACAATGTTATTGTCTCTTTACAAATGTTTGGTTAGCCGATAATTTGTTACGTTACTGAAGGGGAGGAATTAAACTAATGTTGTCCAACCCTTTTTGTCTGTATTTCCTTATATATATGTATATATGAATAATTGTGTAGAATGTGTTGATTATATATATGTATAGAGCAAATAAAATATTATTAAACTAAAAACTCTGGATTACAAATCCAGCATGTTGACCACCGGACTACAGATCCGTCTGTATCAGCAATAGGTCCTTAATATATGTTAATTTTATAGTCATGGCATACATTCATTTATAACATAATGTGCACTGCTCTGTGAAAAAAGAGTAAACAAACAAATTGGCGTCGAAAATCCAGTGGCAATGAAAATCATTATCTAGCTATTAACTCTGCATATCATGACCAGGCGCTGAACAGCCAAGTCCAGCTACAGTAGCAATGCCAATGTAAAACTTGCTAAAAGTTGTGCAAATGGCCGGTATTTGAACTTTACACATCTTGAACTACTTGATAAATATGTACTTGTTGTTGCGTCAAAGTAAATTCATAGTCGCGCGTTTTCTATTCATACGATTGGCATACAATAATAAATTCGCCAATCTCAAACATTACCCTCCTAAGCCATCTACTGAACTTTTAAGACAATTTTTCTTATATTCAATGTCACACATGTGGAATTCCCACCCTTATCACATAAAACAGCACATTCTGGTGTGTGTTTTACGTTTATTTATCGTCGCTACCGGTTGCCCATATGAGCGACACCTCCTGAAGAGTAGTCATTTTAGATTTTTGGAAGATAGTGCATTGATACAGACCGAGACCCATTCCAGAGTCTCCTCTGGTTCTTTTACGTGCACAGTGTAAAGCACCGACACGATACCTCGGTTTAAAGTCCCGTCTGAAAGACTGTTAATTTTATTATGGTCAGACGGTGGATCGAACCTGCGATCCCTGGATTACCAGTTCAGCGTGCTACCACTGGATTACAGATCCCTCTGTGGATTACCTCATTCTGTTCCACACTTCAAACCTTAATATACCAGGTGGTGCAAGAACAGACCATGAACATAATAAATAGATAATTTATAATTATACATGAATATAATTATTAAGTATTATTAAAGTTTAACTTAGTTCTTGCAGCTTATATCATATAGCTTATTTCCTATAAATATTTTACTGGTTACTGTTTATATGTTTCATTATGCTGTTTCATGTTTTAATTTGTTAATGGCATCATGGTAGATTGACTTAATTGTTCAAATGAGTTATCTCGTTAAATAAAGTCTTTATTATTAGTATTATATACATAATATATGGCACACGGATGTTAATACGAGACAGTATAAATACAAATAAAACGTGAATTCTGTTTTGATGCGTTTACTCTTCATTTACAAACGACCGCATTATTGATTGTAACTGAAGCATTAACTTTAAATAGGGTCTAGTATTCGTGTTTATTTGTTATTGAATTTATTTAACTCGTCTTCCAAAGAACAAAACAAACGAGACTCTGGAGCGTTTTGATCGTTTTTAGAAAATTCTTTTAATGATTGCAATAGCAAATGATCATTTAATATCCTATAGTCATTACCTTTTGCAAAGGTCAATGTGTTCCAAATAATCAACTTGTCAAGACCATTAGAAAGTGACGTGGAAAAAAACGTACATAGGCCCAATAGGCAATCGGATCATACCGTATGTTTACATTGTACACTAAACATGTTCACTGAAATCTGCCCAGGAAAGGTGTTGTTAGGTAAACAGTGCATCGCTCATGGTCAACAGGTAGCGACGTTAAATACATTTAAATAAAAAGGTATATGTTGGACATCCCACTTAATGTTGCTGTCACACAATAACGTATAGCAGTAAGGTATGCCGACGTATGTGAATGTTCACCAACACGCTGGTGTATGTTGACATAAGTTATGGGTAGGTTTGGTATAAGTTGTATACGTTAAAAGCACGCTGGTATCAGCTGACATACGTTGTTGTACGCTGAGGCCGAAATAATGTTTTGTGCATGCTCAAATGTTGTGGGCGTATGCCGACAGTTAATTATAAGTTAGGCATACGCTAGACATACGTTAGAAATGCGCTAAGTACGTTAGATGTAGGTTACTCATATGTCGAGATAAGTAGAGATACGTTGGCATGAAGGTGTACCGTACAGCTAACGTATTGCTAACCGATGAGTACCTTACTTCTAACATACATATAACCTATATCTGACGTATATGCAACGTATATTGACGTATTCCGACGTATTATGCCTGCCGATAAGTAACTTATCGAACGTGTTTCTACCGTACAGCTAGCGTATTGTTGGCGGTGTGTGGTCCCTGTATATAAGGGGCATGTGTGTCGCTCACCATCACTTCTCCACCGATCATCAGAGAAGGCGGACGATCCTGAGAGGCTTCGACAAGAATACCAACTAGTCGTTCTCCAACATCAGTATGACATCATCGAATTGGCACTTCACCAGATCCGTGCCAACAGGATGCGGAAGAGAAGGGGTCAACGACGGGGGATGGTCTGGGTCAGATCATGGATCGGGAGGCGACGGCAGTTTGGCCTGTACGACCAGGTTCTGGTGGAACTCCGTAACGAGGACCAATCACCACACCCAGTCACTCCTCGTCCGAGAAGTCTGTCAGGCCATCATCGATGAATACATGGACGAGGTGATGATTTGCCCTACCACTCCTGATGAATGGCGTGCCATTGCGGACAGGTTCTATGAAAAGTGGAACTTGCCCCATACATGCGGGGCACTTGATGGAAAACACGTTGCCTGTCGGTGTCCTACAAAGACTGGGTCCATGTACTAAACCTATAAAGGATTTTATTTCGTTGTTCTGATGGTGCTTGTAGATGCCGACTACAAATTCATCTGGGCAGATGTCGGTGGTACAGGATCAGCATCCGAAGCTCAGAT
>JABXNX010002103.1:0-10219 GCA_014843695.1 Archivesica marissinica | reverse complement strand
ACATATGGAAACCTGAATGGTTGATTCCATTCCAAACATGAATGAGATCACAGTAAGTTCAATTGGTATTGAGAAACTTCTCAATAATCTGAACCCCCATAAGGCTAGTGGTCCTGACCTAATTAGTATATTAACTTAAACACCTAGACTCCATTCCGTAATGGTATTAGTTCCAAAGCCATTCCTGTGTCCTCTGGAGTCCAACAGGGATCCGTACTTGAACCCCTGCTATTCCTAGTCTATATAAGCGACCTCCCACACAACATCAGTTTCATATAAACATTTGAATGCTTTTTTTACATGTCAACCGCTGGAGCCTGCCGATGAAAGGTGTGTTAGTAAACTGCCAGTCGCTCAAATGGGCAACCGGTAGCGATATAAACTTAAATAATAAACATCAGCTCCAAAGTCTGTCTCTTTGCAAATGATACTGCAGTATATATATATCACTGACATCTACACATGAGTCGGTCACACTCCAAAACGATATAAGAAGTTAGAAGAGTGTGAGTTGGAGTGTGCCATGGAATTTAACCCTCCAGATGTCAAGTTATTCACGTAACCAGAATGGACCATCGTGTACACAGTCAATATAAACTCCATGGAGTCAGTCCTATTGGAGTCAGTCACCTTAGCCAAATACCTTGTGGTGGATATCTCAAATTACCTGTCGTGGTAGGCTCACATAAATAGGTCAACAAAGAAAGCTATCCAAATAGTAGGGTTTCTACTTAGAAACATCCCAGTCAAAGCAGAACTGGAATATTTGGTCGCCCCAAACAGTCCAGCGAAGAGCAACAGGTTGGATAAAGACTGACTTATATCGTACCTCTAGTGTTACAGACACGCTCCAGTCCCTAAATCTACGTAGACTAGATCAACGTCGTATTGAAGTATTTATCCCTTATGTAAAAATCACAATGATCTGTTTGCTATCCCCATTGAAAATTACCTAGTTCCCCTCAGACGGACGACGGTAGAACACATAGAGGAAAACTTACTGAGTGACGACAACGATATACTGTACATATAAAGTGCATTCAAGATTGCGGCCTACATACTAAACAAAATACAGTTTTATTTAAACAGCAAAATACACTCGTTTGCACACATAGATCACTTAACAGGATTGTTCAGTAACACAGATAGGATTAATTATACCAGGGGTATTCATAAACAGAACACTACTTTAGAGTATCGTGTCAGAAGGAGTACGAATACACAAACTGGACCTCGGTGTGTATGATGTGAACCGGGCAGTATAAACTAGATTGATTACAACTGGCGTGATATTCGAAGGCGATCTGTTGTTCTGTTTGTTTCATAGAGCAACGGTCAAATTCCTATAGCGCTGTCAGTAAAAATTCACCACAACACTCCACGATAACCGTAGCGTATTTGGTGGAACTAGAGCTTGGAGGGTGGAACTAGAGCTTGGAGGGTAAGCTAACACCGAGGAAGATGTTCGACTTGTGCAATCTAGTGACTCTATCTTGATCGTATTAAGCTGGGAGCCCTACCCTAACTCTTAGACCATAACATAGACTCTAACATTACACTAACCCTAGTTACCTCCCTTAGATATATTCATCCATTTGCAGTATTATGAAAAAATTGTAGTATCTATACAATTACAGTATTTAAAACATGCCAACACCAAAAGCATGATCAGGTAAATAATTTATATTGATAATATGGTAACTGTTGGATAACTAAACGGTTCAATAAACAGAATACCTGATAGCTAAAGTGACAAAGCAAAGAAATAGCGGAACACTAATGACTGACATGGGATTCGAACCTAGGTATGCATGCCGCATGGGAACATGAGATCGGTGCTTTCTCTATCTAATGAGTATCAAATCATGAGCATATTTCATGCTGTCACAGATATATAGCGTCCAGAGTCAAGACACATGTTAAAGCATGGGCCTTCTCTTGTATGCGTGAGCATGTGTATATGATTTTACACAATCCAGGCGCGATGCGGGGTCGACGGCACACGGAGCATTCAGCAAGCCAGAGGCACGGGAATGCTATTAACATTACTTACACAAAAATACTTCAATTTTCAATGATTATTATCTTTAGCTGTCAATCAAACACCACGTGATCAAAAATGGGAGGAGCCTTTGATCAAAATTATTTGATCGTATTAAGCTGGGAGCCCTACCCTAACCCTAACCCTAACCCTAACCCTAACCCTAACCCTAACCCTAACCCTAACCCTAACCCTAACCCTAACCCTAACCCTAACCCTAATAAATATTCGGCAACAATGGGTTCACAAACTTTGAAAGTGAACACAAGTGGTTCAGATTGTTAAAAGGTGAAGCTTAAATGATAAATGAGTCAGAATGGGTCCAGATTGGGATCACAATGTTTGAAACTGTACCGAAGTAAATCAGAATATGGAAAGGTTAACCTGGGGTCAGAATTGGGCAACAATGGCGCCAAAATGGGTTGACACTGTTTGAAAGTGAAACAAGTAGCCCATATTGTAGACATGTGGCCCATCAGACAGAAAGTAATCAGATTAGGGCCAGAAAGTGTTCAGAATGTTTCAATTTGAACCCATATATGTCAGAATATGGGAATGTTAACCCGGGGGACAGAATAGGGTCAGAATTGGGGACAGATTGGGTTCAGAAAAAAATGATTGTAAAAAGGTGAACCTTAGATGATAAACGAGTCAGAATGTGTCCAGATTGGGATCAGAATGTTTGAAACTGAACCGAAGTACACACAACTATCTCAGGAAATATGGGGGACAGAATGGGGTGACAAAATTGTGGCCGTTATGGGTTCAACAAAATAATGAATATGAACCACCTGTAGCTTAGAATGCAGTATATTCATGTCACAAATGGAAACCTGAATGGTCAATCCATTCCAAAGATGAAGAAGATCACAGTAAGTTAAAATGGTATGGAGAATCTTCTCAATGACACGAACCCCCATAAGGCTAGTGGTCCTGACCAAATGAAGTATATTATACTTAAACACCTAGACTCCAGTCCGTAATGGTATTAGTTCCAAAGCCATTCCTGTGTCCTCTGGAGTCCAACAGGGATCCGTACTTGAACCCCTGCTATTCCTCGTCTATATAAGCGACCTCCCACACAACATCAGTTACATATAAACAGTTGGAATGCTTTTTTTACATGTCAACCGCTGGAGCCTGCCGATGAAAGGTGTTGTTAGGTAAACTGCCAGTCACTCAAATGGGCAACCGGTAGCGATATAAACTTAAATAATAAACATCAGCTCCAACGTCTGTCTCTTTGCAAATGATACTGCAGTATATATATCACTGACATCTACACATGAGTCGGTCACACTCCAAAACGATATTAAGAAGTTAAAAGAGTGTGAGTTGGAGTGGGACATGGAATTTAACCTTCCAGATGTCAAGAAGAGTGTGAGTTGGAGTGTGACATGGAATTTAACCCTCCAGATGTCAAGTTATTCACGTAACCAGAATGAACCATCGTGTGCACAGTCAATATAAACTCCATGGAGTCCTATTGGAGTCGGTCACCTTAGCCAAATACCTTGTCGTGGATATCTCAAATTACCTGTCGTGGTAGGCTCACATAGATAGGTCAACAAAGAAAGCTATCCAAATAGTAGGCTTTCTACTTAGAAACATCCCAGTCAAAGCAGAACTGGAATATTTGGTCGCCCCAAACAGTCCAGCGAAGAGCAACAGGTTGGATAAAGACTGACTTATATCGTACCTCTAGTGTTACAGACACGCTCCAGTCCCTAAATCTACGTAGACTAGATCAACGTCGTATTGAAGTAGTTTATCCCTTATGTAAAAAAATCACAATGATCTGTTTGCTATCCCCATTGAAAATTACCTAGTTCCCCTCAGACGGACGAAGGTAGAACACATAGAGGAAAACTTACTGAGTGACGACAACGATATACTGTACATATAAAGTGCATTCAAGATGGAGGCCTACATCCTAAACAAAATACAGTTGGATTTAGACAGCATAATACAGCTGTTTACACACATCAATCACTTAACAGGAATGTTGAGTAACACAGACAAGATTAATTACACCAGGGATATTCATAAACAGAACAATACTTGAGGATTATCGTGTTACAACCATGAAGAATACATGGAACTGGATCTCCTGTGAACCGGGCAGTAGATAACAACTGGCGTGATATTCGAAGGCGATCTGTTGTTCTGTTTGGTTTCCTAGAGCAACGGTCAAATTCCTATAGCACTGCCAGTAAACATTCATCACAACACTCCACGATAATCGTAGCGTATTTGGTGGAACTAGAGCTTGGAGGGTGGAACTAGAGCTTGGAGGGTAAGCTAACACCGAGGAAGATGTTCGACTTGTGCATCTAGTGACTCTATCTTGATCGTATTAAGCTGGGAGCCCTACCCTAACTCTTAGACCATAACATAGACTCTAACATTACACTAACCCTAGTTACCTCCCTTAGATATATTCATCCATTTGCAGTATTATGAAAAAAATGTAGTATCTATACAATTACAGTATTTAAAACATGCCAACACCAAAAGCATGATCAGGTAAATAATTTATATTGATAATATGGTAACTGTTGGATAACTAAACGGTTCAATAAACAGAATACCTGATAGCTAAAGTGACAAAGCAAAGAAATAGCGGAACACTAATGACTGACATGGGATTCGAACCTAGGTATGCATGCCGCATGGGAACATGAGATCGGTGCTTTCTCTATCTAATGAGTATCAAATCATGAGCATATTTCATGATGTCACAGATATATAGCGTCCAGAGTCAAGACACATGTTAAAGCATGGGCCTTCTCTTGTATGCGTGAGCATGTGTATATGATTTTACACAATCCAGGCGCGATGCGGGGGTCGACGGCACACGGAGCATTCAGCAAGCCAGAGGCACGGGAATGCTATTAACATTACTTACACAAAAAATACTTCAATTTTCAATGATTATTATCTTTAGCTGTCAATCAAACACCACGTGATCAAAAATGGGAGGAGCCTTTGATCAAAATTATTTGATCGTATTAAGCTGGGAGCCCTACCCTAACCCTAACCCTAACCCTAACCCTAACCCTAACCCTAACCCTAACCCTACCCTAACCCTAACCCTAACCCTAACCCTAACCCTAAATAGTCGGCAACATGGGTTCACAAACTTTGAAAGTGAACACAAGTGGTTCAGATTGTTAAAGGTGAAGCTTAAATGATAAATGAGTCAGAATGGGTCCAGATTGGGATCACAATGTTTGAAACTGTACCGAAGTAAATCAAATATGGAAGGTTAACCTGGGGTCAGAATTGGGCAACAATGGCGCCAAAATTGGTTGACACTGTTTGAAAGTGAAACAAGTAGCCCATGTTGTAGACATGTGGCCCATCAGACAGAAAGTAATCAGATTATGGCCAGAAAGTGTTCAGAATGTTTCAAGTTGAACCCATATATGTCAGAATATGGGAATGTTAAACCGGGGGACAGAATAGGGTTAGAATTGGGGACAGATTGGGTTCAGAAAAAAATGATTGTAAAAAGGTGAACCGTAAATGATAAACGAGTCAGAATGTGTCCAGATTGGGATCAGAATGTTTGAAACTGAACCGAAGTACACACAAATATCTCAGGAAATATGGGGGACAGAATGGGGTGACAAAATTGTGGCAAGAATGGGTTCAAAAAAATAATGAATGTGAAGCACCTGTAGCTTAGAATGCAGTATATTCATGTCACAAATGGAAACCTGAATGGTCAATCCATTCCAAAGATGAAGAAGATCACAGTAAGTTAAAATGGTATGGAGAATTTTCTCATTGACATGAACCCCCATAAGGCTAGTGGTCCTGACCAAATGAAGTATTTATACTTAAACACCTAGACTCAGTTCGTAATGGTATTAGTTCCGAAGCCATTCCTGTGTCCTCTGGTTCCAACAGGGATGCGTACTTGAAACCCTGCTATTCCTAGTCTATATAAGCGACCTCCACACAACATCAGTTACATATAAACAGTTGGAATGCTTTTTTTACATGTCAACCGCTGGAGCCTGCCCATGAAAGGTGTTGTTAGGTAAACTGCCAGCCGCTCAAATGGGCAACCGGTAGCGATATAAACTTAAATAATAAACATCAGCTCCAAAGTATGTCTCTTTGCAAATGATCCTGCAGTATATATATATCACTGACATCTACAAATGAGTCGGTCACACTCCAAAACGATATTAAGAGGTTAGAAGAGTGTGAGTTGGAGTGGGACATGGAATTTAACCTTCCAAATGTCAAGAAGAGTGTGAGTTGGAGTGTGACATGGAATTTAACACTCCAGATGCCAAGTTATTCACGTAACCAGAATGAACCATCGTGTGCACAGTCAATATAAACTCAATGGAGTCCTATTGGAGTCGGTCACCTTAGCCAAATACCTTGTCGTGGATATCTCAAATTACATGTCGTGGTAGGCTCACATAGATAGGTCAACAAAGAAAGCTATCCAAATAGTAGGCTTTCTACTTAGAAACATCCCAGTCAAAGCAGAACTGGAATATTTGGTCGCCCCAAACAGTCCAGCGAAGAGCAACAGGTTGGATAAAGACTGACTTATATCGTACCTCTAGTGTTACAGACACGCTCCAGTCCCTAAATCTACGTAGACTAGATCAACGTCGTATTGAAGTAGTTTATCCCTTATGTAAAAAAATCACAATGATCTGTTTGCTATCCCCATTGAAAATTACCTAGTTCCCCTCAGACGGACGACGGTAGAACACATAGAGGAAAACTTACTGAGTGACGACAACGATATACTGTACATATAAAGTGCATTCAAGATTGCGGCCTACATACTAAACAAAATACAGTTTGATTTAAACAGCAAAATACACTAGTTTGCACACATAGATCACTTAACAGGATTGTTCAGTAACACAGATAGGATTAATTATACCAGGGGTATTCATAAACAGAACACTACTTTAGAGTATCGTGTCAGAAGGAGTACGAATACACACACTGGACCTCGGTGTGTATGATGTGAACCGGGCAGTATAAACTAGATTGATTACAACTGGCGTGATATTCGAAGGCGATCTGTTGTTCTGTTTGTTTCATAGAGCAACGGTCAAATTCATATAGCGCTGTCAGTAAAAATTCACCACAACACTCCACGAAAACCGTAACGTATTTGGTGGAACTAGAGCTTGGAGGGTGGAACTAGAGCTTGGAGGGTAAGCTAACACCGAGGAAGATGTTCGACTGGTGCAATCTAGTGACTCTATCGTGATCGTAGTAAGCTGGGAGCCCTACCCTAACTCTTAGACCATAACATAGACTCTAACATTACACTAACCCTAGTTACCTCCCTTAGATATATTCATCCATTTGCAGTATTATGAAAAAAATGAAGTATCTATACAATTACAGTATTTAAAACATGCCAACACCAAAAGCTTGATCAGGTAAATAATTTATATTGATAATATGGTAACTGTTGGATAACTAAACGGTTCAATAAACAGAATACCTGATAGCTAAAGTGACAAAGCAAAGAAATAGCGGAACACTAATGACTGACATGGGATTCGAACATAGGTATGCATGCCGCATGGGAACATGAGATCGGTGCTTTATCTATCTAATGATTATCAAATCATGAGCATATTTCATGCTGTCACAGATATATAGCGTCCAGAGTCAAGACACATGTTAAAGCATGGGCCTTCTCTTGTATGCGTGAGCATGTGTATATGATTTTACACAATCCAGGCGCGATGCGGGGTCGACGGCACACGGAGCATTCAGCAAGCCAGAGGCACGGGAATGCTATTAACATTACTTACACAAAAAATACTTCAATTTACAATGATTATTATCTTTAGCTGTCAATCAAACACCACGTGATCAAAAATGGGAGGAGCCTTTGATCAAAATTATTTGATCGTATTAAGCTGGGAGCCCTACCCTAACCCTAACCCTAACCCTAACCCAAGGTTAGAAATTAAACAGTTACATATACAAAGAGCCCACACTGATGTATGCCTTTGATCGGCGGCTTTACAAAATATCATCCCCAAGACGTTTTCTGTAAAATTCTCGTGCGACATAATTTAGGATGTTATGTATATACGCGACGTTGTGACACAACTCATTGTGTGGTACTGTCGTACATGAATAAATTGGCAATATAGGTTTTAAAAATAGATCACACATGTAAACACATCCATATTGGATATTTGGGGGTATAAAATACAGATAAACCGCCTGGACAGTATACGTGTCTGATTAGCACAGTGGATAGGATGTCCGCGTTTGAATGATGTTTACCACTGGCACTTAAAATTGTTTACATTTGTTGTTTTCATTTTCACATTCTTTTTTAACATTTTGTTTGATTTGTTCCACATTTCATACATGTACAAACATTACAACCGCATATAAAAGAATGTGAAAATAAAAACAACAAATGTAAAAATTGTGCACGTGGAGTTTGAACCATTGACAATTCTGTCTCTATTTACTGGATTATTCAATTTCTTACAAAAATATGAACTAATCTTTCAGTACAACTGCAGTTCAAATGAATCAAGGGGATGCAATCTCTTAAAGCAAAGAGATTTTTGCAAACAATAGTGTGCTCCCTTATTTCAAAATCAGTCAATCGGCTTCAAAAAGTGGTTTGAACACAGGTTATTGTACCTAATTCTGGTTTGATTGCGAAATGTGACCTTCACCTTGTTGTATCCTGTAGTTTCTATGTGTATTACCATGTCATATCCTGTAGTTTCTATGTGTAGTACCTTGTAGTATCCTGTAGTTTTTATGTGTATTACCTTGTCATATCCTGTAGTTTCTATGTGTAGTACCTTGTAGTATCCTGTAGTTTCTATGTGTAGTACCTTGTTGTATCCTGTAGTTTCTATGTGTAGTACCATGTCATATCCTGTAGTTTCTATGTGTAGTACCTTGTTGTATCATGTAGTTTATATGTGTAATACCTTGTCGTATCCTGTAGTTTCTATGTAGTACCTTGCTGTCGTATCCTGTAGTTTATATGTGTAGTACCTTGTCGTATCCTGTAGTTTATATGTGTAGTACCTTGTCGTATCCTGTAGTTTATATGTGTAGTACCTTGTCGTATCCTGTAGTTTATATGTGTAGTACCATGTCGTATCCTGTAGTTTCTCTGTCATACCTTGCTGTCGTATCCTGTAGTTTCTCTGTCATACCTTGCTGTCGTATCCTGTAGTTTATATGTGTAATACTATGTCGTATCCTGTAGTTTCTCTGTCATACCTTGCTGTCGTATCCTGTAGTTTATATGTGTAGTACCTTGTTGTATCCTGTAGTTTCTATGTGTATTACCTTGTCGTATCCTGTAGTTTCTATGTTTAGTACCTTGTCGTATCCTGTAGTTTCTATGTGTAGTACCGTGTTTTATCCTGTAGTTTCTATGTGTAATACCATGTCGTATCCTGTAGTTTCTATGTGTAATACCTTGTTGTATCCTGTAGTATCTATGTGTAATACCATGTCGTATCCTGTAGTTTCTATGTGTAATACCTTGTTGTATCCTGTAGTTTCTATATGTAATACCTTGTTGTATCCTGTAGTTTCTATGTGTAATACCATGTCGTATCCTGCAGTTTCTATATGTAGAACCTTGTCATATCCTGTAGTTTCTATGTGTAGTACCTTGTTGTATCCTGTAGTTTCTATGTGTAGTACCTTGTATCCTGTAGTTTCTATGTGTAGAACCTTGTTGTATCCTGTAGTTTCTATGTGTAGTACCTTGTATCCTGTAGTTTATATGTGTAGTACCTTGTCGTATCCTGTAGTTTCTATGTGTAATACCTTGTTATATCCTGTAGTTTCTATGTGTAGAACCTTGTTGTATCCTGTAGTTTCTATGTGTAGTATCCTGTAGTTTCTATGTGTAGTACCATGTCGTATCCTGTAGTTTCTATGTGTATTACCTTGTCGTATCCTGTAGTTTCTATGTGTAATACCTTGTTGTATCCTGTAGTTTCTATGTGTAATACCATGTCGTATCATGCAGTTTCTATGTGTAGTACCTTGTCGTATCCTGTAGTTTCTATGTGTAGAACCTTGTTGTATCCTGTAGTTTCTATGTGTTATACCTTGTTGTATCCTGTAGTTTCTATGTGTAGAACCTTGTCGTATCCTGTAGTGTCTGTGTAGTACCTT
>JABXNX010002102.1:0-10223 GCA_014843695.1 Archivesica marissinica | reverse complement strand
GAGGAACATTGCCATAATGTCAGTTATCCATGAGGAACATTGCCATAATGTCAGTTATCCATGAGGAACATTGCCATAATGTCAGTTATCCATGAGGAACATTGCCATAATGTCAGTTATCCATGAGGAACATTGCCATAATGTCAGTTATCCACGAGGAACATTGCCATAATGTCAGTTATCCACGAGGAACATTGCCATAATGTCAGTTATCCACGAGGAACATTGCCATAATGTCAGTTATACATGAGGAACATAACCATAATGTCAGTTATACATGAGGAACATTGCCATAATGTCAGTTATACATGAGTAATGGAGTTTATTTTCTTTATTTGGACGACTTACAGCAATAATTGTTGCTCCATTATGAACTTCAGTGTTTAAGACAATGTTGCCCGTTGAACTAATACAGTATCAGTCTCTATTGGCCTGGATAGCGATGCACGGCAGCAAGCATTATTCACATCGCAATCTGTGTGTTTGTGAACCACAAAACTTGAATATTATTTCATCATTTTTTCATTAATTGATCTTAATGCTTCACAATTTGTATCGAAGCATATTTGTATTAATCTGTGAACGTTTTTTGCAACCGATGAAACATATTGTCTCTTAATATGTAAAGATGATACAACAAACATGAAAATCAACAGACACAACTGCAAGACGCTACATCCGGTAGTTAGTTAAATAAGTTGATGTCTGTGTTCCATTGTTTTCACTTTACACAGAATTGACAATTTGTTGTATTAGTTTAGATAAATTTATTTTAGCTCGATTGCGAAACAAGTTCTTACAAATTATATTAATCACTCTCGAGACCTCATTCCTGATGTAATCCATCGCCATGAGGGAGAGAGAAGAGGCAACGTGGAAGTTAAATGCCTTGCCTAAGGGCACAATGATAATAACTCAAGCGGGCGCAAACTTTGGGCCTTTCGCAATTGAAGCGAACGCGCTACCACTGCACTATCATGACTAACACAGTTTGTTGTATCAGGTTACATAGTGTGCTGTGATCCGTGTACACATGTATTAAGCTGACATTTGACAGCTGGTGCATGTCCAACTATGTTGAACTTCTTTTCAGTTGATGCTAACTTCAAAACTGGCATGAGGTTAATTTGTTCTCTCCTATTTATATTTTTAGATACCTCGGTAGTGAAGAATTATGAACAACACATTTATAAGTCAAAATTCAATGTATAATTGTTATAAAATGCGTGTACAATGTATGCAAATTTCTGTATGAACGCCACCATCAGATTTCCATCCTCTTCAAGAGTTAGCATTGTTAGCGAATACCGCTTAACTGACGTCACCATGAGCGATATTAGCGTTGTTAGCGAATACCTCTTAACTGACGTCACCATGAGCGATATTAGCGTTGTTAACGAATACCGCTTAACTGACGTCACCATGAGCGATATTAGCGTTGTTAACGAATACCGCTTAACTGACGTCACCATGAGCGATATTAGCGTTGTTAACGAATACCGCTTAACTGACGTCACCATGAGCGATATTAGCGTTGTTAACGAATACTGCTTAACTGACGTCACCATGAGCGATATTAGCGTTGTTAACGAATACCGCTTAACTGACGTCACCATGAATGATATTAGCATTAACGAATACCGCTTAACTGACGTCACCATGAGCGATATTAGCGTTGTTAACGAATACTGCTTAACTGACGTCACCATGAGCGATATTAGCGTTGTTAACGAATACCGCTTAACTGACGTCACCATGAACGATATTAGCGTTAACGAATACCGCTTAACTGACGTCACCATGAGCGATATGAGGACAGATTCAGAGTACATCTATATTTTCAGTAAAATATAAAAATCGGTATTTTTCGCTCAAAATGAACACTTGATGCAAGTACATGTACATATATATTCAAAATGTTTCATTAATTTAACGTTAGTTTTTAAGGTTTTAAAGATATTTCATCTCCTTTGTGTTAGCATCTTTTACGCTCATTTGTTCATGAAGTGCAGTATTTATGATGTTATGAGTATGACAAAATAGTTATATAGAGTATTACAAATGTTTATACATATCTATAAATAGACTGACAATTGTGGCAGTCGTGATAGCGCAGTGGATGCGCGTTCACTTCAGGTGCGAAAGGTCCGGAGTTCGAGCCCCATTGGAGCCGTTACGATTGTGCCCTTAGGCAAGGCATTTAAATTCCACGTTGCCTCTTCTCTCTCCCTCGTGGCGATGGATTCCATCAAGAATGAGGTCTTGAGAGTGATTTATATAAGTTGAAATAACTTGTTTCACAATCGAGCTAAAATAAATTTGTATAAACTAAATAGACTGACTTATGAAATTACACAATCCTGCGAAAACTGACTATATGAAAGTTTGGTTGATAAGTTTAGAATTCGCACAGTGTCGATTATATGTACAGATTTACATTGTTATGAGGTACCGTCCGTCAATTAACGAGTAATTAATCATTTTCATGTCATTTTAATCTTCAGAAAATCCATTGTATTAACATGTGACCAGGACTGAGAAAATTGGGATCAAAATGAACAACATTCAAAACTCGAGATCTGAGTGTCTAAATTCTCCTGATAACACCGTTATCATTTCATGCATTACTCTTCATCACTTTGACGTGCTACGTACATCAGAAGATTTAAACCAGTTGCGATATAAATCTGTGAGATTTCGAACGAACGTCACATATCACATTGATTTTTACACCCATAAAACACAAATACATGTACCAACATCTGGTATCATTTTTTTCCCAATTTATAGCTATTTCTTTATTGTAATTTTCAAGTTTGAACTACATAGCAATATATTAATCTGGTTGCTATGGTAAAACTTTCAACTTTTATTTTGTACAAAATATTAATTTTTACGAAAATGTTGTAAGATCAATTCTTGCTACTGCCTTATTGAGGGTACTTGTGATTTTTGTTTATTTTGTCTTGTGTATTTACACGCAGTATATCTAGACATTTATAATACCCCCATTTGATCACATGTCACATATTTCACCTCTTAATGTATTTAATTCGTACTATTGACTATGATTGTTTTGATTAAAATGTATAAGAAATAAGAATTTTGTTTGTAATCCTTGTATCCATACAATTGTAGGACCAGTAATCCTTGTATCCATACAATTGTAGAACCAGTAATCCTTGTATCCATACAGTTGTAGAACCAGTAATCCTTGTATCCATACAATTGTAGGACCAGTAATCCTTGTATCCATACAATTGTAGGACCAGTAATCCTTGTATCCATACAATTGTAGAACCAGTAATCCTTGTATCCATACAATTGTAGAACCAGTAATCCTTGTATCCATACAATTGTAGAACCAGTAATCCTTGTATCCATACAATTGTAGAACCAGTAATCCTTGTATCCATACAATGTAGGATGTAGAACCATTAGTGAAATAGTATGGACCCCGTCAACCATAATAAAATTAACAGCCTTTCTGTCTGATTAGCGCAGTGGTTAGCGCGCTCGCTTCTCACCAATACAACCCGGGTTCAATCCTCAGACCGGGAGGTATGTGAGATAGTAAGGTGGTCGCCAGATCGGACAGGTGGATGTTCTCCGGGTACTCCGGTTTCCTCCCACATGAATGACCACATTTACGCTTTCATCCGCGCAAATGAGAGTGATTAATATAAGTTGTTAAAACTTGCTTCGCAATCGTTGTAAAATAAATAAAGTTTTAAAACAGCCTTTCAGATGGGACGTTAAACCGAGGTCTCGTGTCGGTGCTGTACACCGTGCACGTAAAATAATCAGAGGACATTCTGGAATGGGTCACCATCTGTATCATTGCACTATCCTCCATAATCTAAAATGACTCTCTTCAGGAGGCGTCGCTCATATGGGCAACCGGTAGCGCCTATAAATAAACGCAATTTCAATAAAAAAAATAACGGAAGTTACATCATTTCTCATCATATATTTATTAAAGTAAGCAAATTTGAAATACTGTTACATATTAAAATAAATTAAGTAATTACTGTAGAACATTAAACTGAATATGAATTTCTTGTAACAAATGCAGGATTTATTTCATTCCTACTGTAGAGTACAAGATGAATCCACCATCTCCATGTATTAAACAGTAAAACATATTGCACTTATTCTGTCAACTATTTGGCATTAAATATTGTCTTACAACATATAAAACCAGGGCCGGAGTATATAAACCATTCTTAGATCTTGAGCTCAAGTTATTCCATTGGTCGAGTCTGAGATTAGCTCTTGGCTCAACCAATCAGAAAACATGAAATGGATGTAAATTGAGTCACAGTCTATACCCTGATGTAAATTGAGTCACAACCTATACACTGATGTAAATTGAGTCACAGTCTATACCCTGATGTAAATTGAGTCACAGTCTATACCCTGATGTAAATTGAGTCACAGTCTATACCCTGATGTAAATTGAGTCACAACCTATACCCTGATGTAAATTGAGTCACAACCTATACCCTGATGTAAATTGAGTCACAACCTATACCCTGATGTAAATTGAGTCACAGTCTATACCCTGATGTAAATTGAGTCACAACCTATACCCTGATGTAAATTGAGCCACAACCTATACCCTATTGTAAATTGAGTCACAGTCTATACCCTGATGTAAATTGAGTCACAACCTATACCCTGATGTAAATTGAGTCACAACCTATACCCTGATGTAAATTGAGTCACAACCTATACCCTGATGTAAATTGAGTCACAACCTATACCCTGATGTAAATTGAGTCACAACCTATACACTGATGTAAATTGAGTCACAACCTATACCCTGATGTAAATTGAGTCACAACCTATACCTGTTGTAAATTGAGTCACAATCTATACCCTGATGTAAATTGAGTCACAACCTATACCCTGATGTAAATTGAGTCACACTATACCTGATGTAAATTGAGTCACAACCTATACCTGATGTAAATTGAGTCACAACCTATACCCTGATGTAAATTGAGTCACAACCTATACCCTGATGTAAATTGAGCCACAACCTATACCCTGATGTAAATTGAGCCACAACCTATACCCTGATGTAAATTGAGTCACAACCTATACCATGGTGTAAATTGAGTCACAACCTATACCCTGATGTAAATTGAGTCACAACCTATACCCTGATGTAAATTGAGTCACAACCTATACCCTGATGTAAATTGAGCCACAACCTATACCCTATTGTAAATTGAGTCACAGTCTATACCCTGATGTAAATTGAGTCACAACCTATACCCTGATGTAAATTGAGTCATAGTCTATACCCTGATGTAAATTGAGTCACAACCTATACCATGGTGTAAATTGAGCCACAACCTATACCCTGGTGTAAATTGAGCCACAACCTATACCCTGATGTAAATTGAGTCACAACCTATACCATGGTGTAAATTGAGTCACAACCTATACCCTGATGTAAATTGAGTCACAACCTATACCCTGATGTAAATTGAGTCACAACCTATACCATGGTGTAAATTGAGTCACAACCTATACCCTGATGTAAATTGAGCCACAGTCTATACACTGATGTAAATTGAGCCACAACCTATACCCTGATGTAAATTGAGCCACAATCTATACACTGATGTAAATTGAGTCACAACCTATACCCTGATGTAAATTGAGTCACAACCTATACCCTGATGTAAATTGAGTCACAACCTATACCCTGATGTAAATTGAGTCACAACCTATACCCTGATGTAAATTGAGTCACAACCTATACCATGGTGTAAATTGAGTCACAACCTATACACTGATGTAAATTGAGCCACAGTCTATACACTGATGTAAATTGAGCCACAACCTATACTCTGATGTAAATTGAGCCACAATCTATACACTGATGTAAATTTAGTCACAACCTATACCCTGATGTAAATTGAGTCACAACCTATACACTGATGTAAATTGAGCCACAACCTATACCCTATTGTAAATTGAGTCACAGTCTATACACTGATGTAAATTGAGTCACAACCTATACCCTGATGTAAATTTAGTCACAGTCTATACCCTGATGTAAATTGAGTCACAACCTATACCCTGATGTAAATTGAGCCACAACCTATACCCTATTGTAAATTGAGTCACAGTCTATACCCTGATGTAAATTGAGCCATAACCTATACCCTGATGTAAATTGAGTCACACTATACCCTGATGTAAATTGAGTCACAGTCTATACCCTGATGTAAATTGAGTCACAACCTATACCCTGATGTAAATTGAGCCACAACCTATACCCTGTTGTAAATTGAGTCACAGTCTATACCCTGATGTAAATTGAGTCACAACCTATACCCTGATGTAAATTGAGTCACAACCTATACCATGGTGTAAATTGAGTCACAACCTATACCCTGATGTAAATTGAGTCACAACCTATACACTGATGTAAATTGAGCCACAGTCTATACCCTGATGTAAATTGAGTCACAACCTATACCCTGATGTAAATTGAGCCACAATCTATACCCTGATGTAAATTGAGCCACAACCTATACCCTGATGTAAATTGAGCCAAAACCTATACACTGATGTAAATTGAGCCACAGTCTATACCCTGATGTAAATTGAGCCACAACCTATACCCTGATGTAAATTGAGTCACAACCTATACCCTGATGTAAATTGAGTCACAACCTATACCCTGATGTAAATTGAGCCACAACCTATACACTGGTGTAAATTGAGCCACAGTCTATACCCTGATGTAAATTGAGTCACAACCTATACCCTGATGTAAATTGAGTCACAACCTATACCCTGATGTAAATTGAGTCACAACCTATACCCTGATGTAAATTGAGTCACAACCTATACCCTGATGTAAATTGAGCCACAACCTATACCCTGGTGTAAATTGAGTCACAACCTATACCCTGATGTAAATTGAGTCACAACCTATACCCTGATGTAAATTGAGTCACAACCTATACCCTGATGTAAATTGAGTCACAACCTATACCCTGATGTAAATTGAGTCACAACCTATACACTGATGTAAATTGAGCCACAACCTATACACTGATGTAAATTGAGCCACAACCTATACCCTGATGTAAATTGAGCCACAATCTATACACTGATGTAAATTGAGTCACAACCTATACCCTGATGTAAATTGAGTCACAACCTATACCCTGATGTAAATTGAGTCACAACCTATACCCTGATGTAAATTGAGTCACAACCTATACCATGATGTAAATTGAGCCACAACCTATACCCTGTTGTAAATTGAGTCACAGTCTATACCCTGATGTAAATTGAGTCACAACCTATACCCTGATGTAAATTGAGTCAACCTATACCCTGATGTAAATTGAGTCACAGTCTATACCCTGATGTAAATTGAGTCACAACCTATACCCTGATGTAAATTGAGCCACAACCTATACCCTATTGTAAATTGAGTCACAGTCTATACCCTGATGTAAATTGAGTCACAACCTATACCCTGATGTAAATTGAGTCACAACCTATACCATGGTGTAAATTGAGTCACAACCTATACCCTGATGTAAATTGAGTCACAACCTATACACTGATGTAAATTGAGCCACAGTCTATACCCTGATGTAAATTGAGCCACATCCTATACCCTGATGTAAATTGAGCCACAACCTATACCATGATGTAAATTGAGCCAAAACCTATACACTGATGTAAATTGAGTCACAACCTATACCCTGATGTAAATTGAGCCACAGTCTATACCCTGATGTAAATTGAGCCACAACCTATACCCTGATGTAAATTGAGCCAAACCTATACACTGGTGTAAATTGAGCCACAGTCTATACCCTGATGTAAATTGAGCCACAACCTATACCCTGATGTAAATTGAGTCACAACCTATACCCTGATGTAAATTGAGTCACAACCTATACCCTGATGTAAATTGAGCCACAACCTATACACTGGTGTAAATTGAGCCAAGTCTATACCCTGATGTAAATTGAGTCACAACCTATACCTGTGTTGGTTTGTGTTTGTTTGTGTAAATTGAGTCACACTATACCCTGATGTAAATTGAGCCACAACCTATACCCTGATGTAAATTGAGTCACAACCTATACCCTGATGTAAATTGAGTCACAACCTATACCCTGATGTAAATTGAGTCACAGTCTATACCCTGATGTAAATTGAGTCACAACCTATACCCTGATGTAAATTGAGCCACAACCTATACCCTGTTGTAAATTGAGTCACAGTCTATACCCTGATGTAAATTGAGCCACAACCTATACCCTGATGTAAATTGAGTCACAACCTATACCCTGATGTAAATTGAGTCACAACCTATACCCTGATGTAAATTGAGTCACAACCTATACCCTGATGTAAATTGAGTCACAACCTATACCCTGATGTAAATTGAGTCACAACCTATACCCTGATGTAAATTGAGCCACAACCTATACCCTGGTGTAAATTGAGTCACAACCTATACCCTGATGTAAATTGAGTCACAACCTATACCCTGATGTAAATTGAGTCACAACCTATACCCTGATGTAAATTGAGTCACAACCTATACCCTGATGTAAATTGAGTCACAACCTATACCCTGATGTAAATTGAGTCACAACCTATACCCTGATGTAAATTGAGTCACAACCTATACCCTGATGTAAATTGAGTCACAACCTATACACTGATGTAAATTGAGCCACAACCTATACCCTGATGTAAATTGAGTCACAACCTATACCCTGATGTAAATTGAGTCACAGTCTATACCCTGATGTAAATTGAGTCACAACCTATACCCTGATGTAAATTGAGTCACAACCTATACCCTGGTGTAAATTGAGTCACAACCTATACCATGGTGTAAATTGAGCCACAACCTATACCCTGGTGTAAATTGAGTCACAACCTATACCCTGATGTAAATTGAGTCACAACCTATACCCTGATGTAAATTGAGTCAAATATACCTGATGTAAATTGAGTCACACTATACCTGATGTAAATTGAGTCACAACCTATACCCTGATGTAAATTGAGTCACAACCTATACCCTGATGTAAATTGAGTCACAACCTATACACTGATGTAAATTGAGTCACAACCTATACCCTGATGTAAATTGAGCCACAACCTATACCCTGATGTAAATTGAGTCACAACCTATACCCTGATGTAAATTGAGTCACAACCTATACCCTGATGTAAATTGAGTCACAACCTATACCCTGATGTAAATTGAGTCACAACCTATACCATGGTGTAAATTGAGTCACAACCTATACCCTGATGTAAATTGAGTCACAACCTGCTTAATGTTATTGAAAATGAAATCCTCTGCTTATCCTCTTTAAATCCTAGAGAAATTCACATCCAACAGTTGAAGCATTTCCATCATTAGATTGGAAAGAGAAATTCACATCAGATAGTTGACGATTGGAATTTAACATGGAATTTAATAAACACTAGAGAAAAACATATCAGAAGCACTTCTGTCATTTGATTGAAATTGAATAAAACACTAGTGAAATTCACATCAGTCATTTGAAGCACTGTCATTCACTTGCGATTTAATAAACACTAGAGCAATTCACATCAAACATTCAAAGCGCTTCTGTCAATCGAATGGATATTAATAAACACTAGAGAAAATCACATAGGACATTTGAAACGCTTCTGTCATGCTATTGGAATTTAATAAGCACCAGAGAAAATCACATAGGACATTTGAAACGCTTCTGTCATGCTATTGGAATTTAATAAGCACCAGAGAAAATCACATAGGACATTTGAAACCTTCTGTCATGCTATTGGAATTTAATAAGCACCAGGAAAATCATGGTTTGGTTTGTTGTTTGGTTTTGGGTTAGGACATTTGAAAAGCTTCTGTCATGCTATTGGAATTTAATAAGCACCAGAGAAAATCACATAGGACATTTGAAACGCTTCTGTCATGCTATTGGAATTTAATAAGCACCAGAGAAAATCACATAGGACATTTGAAACGCTTCTGTCTTGCTATTGGAATTTAATAAGCACCAGAGAAAATCACATAGGACATTTGAAACACTTCTGTCTAGCTATTGGAATTTAATAAGCACCAGAGAAAATCACATAGGACATTTGAAACACTTCTGTCTAGCTATTGGAATTTAATAAGCACCAGAGAAAATCACATAGGACATTTGAAA
>JABXNX010002101.1:0-46540 GCA_014843695.1 Archivesica marissinica | reverse complement strand
ACATTTCACATACGACTGTAAATAGATATATGCTAACATTTCACATACGACTGTTAATAGTGGTATGCTAACATTTCACATACGACTGTATATAGTGGTATGTTAACATTTCACATACGACTGTAAATAGATATAATTTTTATGCTAACATTTCACATACGACTGTAAATAGATATATGCTAACATTTCACATACGACTGTTAATAGTGGTATGCTAACATTTCACATACGACTGTATATAGTGGTATGTTAACATTTCACATACGACTGTAAATAGATATAATTTTTATGCTAACATTTCACATACGACTGTAAATAGATATATGCTAACATTTCACATACGACTGTTAATAGTGGTATGCTAACATTTCACATACGACTGTATATAGTGGTATGTTAACATTTCACATACGACTGTAAATAGATATAATTTTTATGCTAACATTTCACATACGACTGTAAATAGATATATGCTAACATTTCACATACGACTGTTAATAGTGGTATGCTAACATTTCACATACGACTGTATATAGTGGTATGTTAACATTTCACATACGACTGTGATTAGTTATATGCTAACATTTCACATACGACTGTAAATAATGGTATGCTAACATTTCACATACGGCTGTAAATAATGGTATGCCAACATTTCACATACGACTGTAAATAATGGTATGCCAACATTTCACATACGACTGTAAATAGTTATATGCTAACATTTCACATACGACTGTAAATAATGGTATGCCAACATTTCACATACGACTGTAAATAGTTATATGCTAACATTTCACATACGTCTGTAAATAATGGTATGCTAACATTTCACATACGACTGTGAATAATGGTATGCCAACATTTCACATACGACTGTGAATAATGGTATGCCAACATTTCACATACGACTGTAACTAATGGTATGCCAACATGTCACATACGACTGTAAATATATATATGCTAACATTTCACATACGACTGTAAATAGTGCTATGCGAACATTTCACATACGACTGTAAATAGATATAATTTTTATGCTAACATTTCACATACGACTGTAAATAGATATATGCTTACATTTCACATACGACTGTTAATAGTGGTATGCTAACATTTCACATACGACTGTATATAGTGGTATGTTAACATTTCACATACGACTGTAAATAGATATATGCTAACATTTCACATACGACTGTAAATAGTGCCATGCGAACATTTCACATACGACTGTAAATAATGGTATGCCAACATTTCAAATACGACTGTAAATAATGGTATGCCAACATTTCACATACGACTGTAAATAGTTATATGCTAACATTTCACATACGACTGTAAATAATG
Source organism: Archivesica marissinica (assembly GCA_014843695.1). Taxonomy (NCBI): domain Eukaryota; kingdom Metazoa; phylum Mollusca; class Bivalvia; order Venerida; family Vesicomyidae; genus Archivesica; species Archivesica marissinica. Next base: position 45,190 of record JABXNX010002101.1, on the reverse strand, counting down.
GTATGCCAACATTTCACATACGACTGTAACTAATGGTATGCCAACATGTCACATACGACTGTAAATATATATATGCTAACATTTCACATACGACTGTAAATAGTGCTATGCGAACATTTCACATACGACTGTAAATAGATATAATTTTTATGCTAACATTTCACATACGACTGTAAATAGATATATGCTAACATTTCACATACGACTGTAAATAGTGCTATGCGAACATTTCACATACGACTGTAAATAATGGTATGCCAACATTTCAAATACGACTGTAAATAATGGTATGCCAACATTTCACATACGACTGTAAATAGTTATATGCTAACATTTCACATACGACTGTAAATAATGGTATGCCAACATTTCACATACGACCGTCAATAATGGTATGCCAACATTTCACATAGGACTGTAAATAGTTATATGCTAACATTTCACATACGACTGTAAATAATGGTATGCCAACATTTCACATACGACTGTAAATAATGGTATGCTAACATTTCACATACGACTGTAAATAATGGTATGTCAACATTTCACATACGACTGTAAATAATGGTATGCCAACATTTCACATACGACTGTAAATAGATATATGCTAACATTTCACATACGACTGTAAATAGATATACGCTAACATTTCACATACGACTGTAAATAGTGGTATGCGAACATTTCACATACGACTGTAAATAATGGTATGCCAACATTTCACATACGACTGTAAATAATGGTATGCCAACATTTCACATACGACTGTAAATAGATATATGCTAACATTTCACATACGACTGTAAATAATGGTATGCTAACATTTCACATACGACTGTGAATAATGGTATGCCAACATTTCACATACGACTGTGAATAATGGTATGCCAACATTTCACATACGACTGTAAATAGTTATATGCTAACATTTCACATACGACTGTAAATAGTGGTATGCTAACATTTCACATACGACTGTAAATAATGGTATGCCAACATTTCACATACGACTGTTAATAATGGTATGCCAACATTTCACATACGACTGTAAATAGTTATATGCTAACATTTCACATACGACTGTAAATAATGGTATGCCAACATTTCACATACGACTGTAAATAATGGTATGCCAACATTTCACATACGACTGTAAATAATGGTATGCCAACATTTCACATACGACTGTAAATAGTTATATGCTAACATTTCACATACGACTGTAAATAATGGTATGCTAACATTGCACATACGACTGTGAATAATGGTATGCCAACATTTCACATACGACTGTGAATAATGGTATGCCAACATTTCACATACGACTGTAAATAGTTATATGCTAACATTTCACATACGACTGTAAATAGTTATATGCTAACATGTCACATACGACTGTAAATAGATATATGCTAACATTTCACATACGACTGTAAATAGATATATGCCAACATTTCACATACGACTGTAAATAGTTATATGCTAACATTTCACATACGACTGTAAATAATGGTATTCACACATTTCACATACGACTGTAAATAGTTATATGCTAACATTTCACATACGACTGTGAATACTGGTATCCAACATTTCACATACGACTGTGAATAATGGTATGCCAACATTTCACATACGACTGTAAATAGATATATGCTAACATTTCACATACGACTGTAAATAGATATATGCGAACATTTCACATACGACTGTAAATAATGGTATGCCAACATTTCACATACGACTGTAAATAGATATATGCTAACATTTCACATACGACTGTAAATAGATATATGCTAACATTTCACATACGACTGTAAATAATGGTATGCCAACATTTCACATACGACTGTAAATAATGGTATGCCAACATTTCACATACGACTGTAAATAATGGTATGCCAACATTTCACATACGACTGTAAATAATGGTATGCCAACATTTCACATACGACTGTAAATAATGGTATGCCAACATTTCACATACGACTGTAAATAGGTATATGCTAACATTTCACATACGACTGTAAATAGTTATATGCTAACATTTCACATACGACTGTAAATAGATATATGCTAACATTTCACATACGACTGTAAATAATGGTATGCCAACATTTCACATACGACTGTAAATAGTTATATGCTAACATTTCACATACGACTGTAAATAGTTATATGCTAACATTTCACATACGACTGTAAATAGATATATGCTAACATTTCACATACGACTGTAAATAATGGTATGCCAACATTTCACATACGACTGTAAATAGTTATATGCTAACATTTCACATACGACTGTAAATAGTTATATGCTAACATTTCACATACGACTGTAAATAGATATATGCTAACATTTCACATACGACTGTAAATAATGGTATGCCAACATTTCACATACGACTGTAAATAGTTATATGCTAACATTTCACATACGACTGTAAATAGTTATATGCTAACATTTCACATACGACTGTAAATAATAGTATGCTAACATTTCACATACGACTGTAAATAGATATATGCTAACATTTCACATACTACTGTAAATAGTGGTATGCTAACATTTCACATACGACTGTAAATAGATATATGCTAACATTTCACATACGACTGTAAATAATGGTATGTCAACATTTCACATACGACTGTAAATAATGGTATGCTAACATTTCACATACGTCTGTAAATAGTTATATGCTAACATTTCACATAAGACTGTAAATAATGGTATGCTAACATTTCAAATACGACTATGAATAATGGTATGCTAACATTTCACATACGACTGTGAATAATGGTATGACAACATTTCACATACGACTGTGAATAATGGTATGCCAACATTTCACATACGACTGTAAATAGTTATATGCTAACATTTCACATACGACTGTAAATAGTGGTATGCTAACATTTCACATACGACTGTAAATAGTTATATGCTAACATTTCACATACGACTGTAAATAATGGTATGCTAACATTTCACATACGACTGTAAATAATGGTATGCCAACATTTCACATACGACTGTAAATAATGGTATGCCAACATTTCACATACGACTGTAAATAGTTATATGCTAACATTTCACATACGACTGTAAATAATGGTATGCAAACATTTCACATACGACTGTAAATAGTTATATGCTAACATTTCACATACGACTGTGAATACTGGTATCCAACATTTCACATACGACTGTGAATAATGGTATGCCAACATTTCACATACGACTGTAAATAGATATATGCTAACATTTCACATACGACTGTAAATAGATATATGCTAACATTTCACATACGACTGTAAATAATGGTATGCCAATATTTCACATACGACTGTAAATAGATATATGCTAACATTTCACATACGACTGTAAATAGATATATGCTAACATTTCACATACGACTGTAAATAATGGTATGCCAACATTTCACATACGACTGTAAATAATGGTATGCCAACATTTCACATACGACTGTAAATAATGGTATGCCAACATTTCACATACGACTGTAAATAATGGTATGCCAACATTTCACATACGACTGTAAATAATGGTATGCCAACATTTCACATAGGACTGTAAATAGTTATATGCTAACATTTCACATACGACTGTAAATAGATATATGCTAACATTTCACATACTAATGTAAATAGTGGTATGCTAACATTTCACATACGACTGTAAATAGATATATGCTAACATTTCACATACGACTGTAAATAATGGTATGTCAACATTTCACATACGACTGTAGATAGTTATATGCTAACATTTCACATACGACTGTAAATAATGGTATGCCAACATTTCACATACGACTGTAAATAGTTATATGCTAACATTTCACATACGACTGTAAATAGTTATATGCTAACATTTCACATACGACTGTAAATAACGGTATGCCAACATTTCACATACGACTGTCAATAATTGTATGCCAACATTTCACATAGGACTGTAAATAGTTATATGCTAACATTTCACATACGACTGTAAATAATGGTATGCCAACATTTCTCATACGACTGTAAATAATGGTATGCTAACATTTCACATACGACTGTAAATAATGGTATGCCAACATTTCACATACGACTGTAAATAATGGTATGCCAACATTTCACATACGACTGTAAATAGTTATATGCTAACATTTCACATACGACTGTAAATAATGGTATGCCAACATTTCACATACGACTGTAAATAATGGTATGCTAACATTTCACATACGACTGTAAATAATGGTATGCCAACATTTCACATACGACTGTAAATAATGGTATGCCAACATTTCACATACGACTGTAAATAATGGTATGCCAACATTTCACATACGACTGTAAATAGTTATATGCTAACATTTCACATACGACTGTAAATAGATATATGCTAACATTTCACATACGACTGTAAATAGATATATGCTAACATTTCACATACGACTGTAAATAGTGGTATGCTAACATTTCACATACGACTGTATATAGTGGTATGCTAACATTTCACATACGACTGTAAATAGATATATGCTAACATTTCACATACGACTGCAAATAGATATATGCTAACATTTCACATACGACTGTAAATAATAGTATGTCAACATTTCACATACGACTGTAAATAATGGTATGCCAACATTTCACATACGACTGTAAATAGTTATATGCTAACATTTCACATACGACTGTAAATAATGGTATGCCAACATTTCACATACGACTGTAAATAGTTATATGCTAACATTTCACATACGACTGTAAATAATGGTATGCTAACATTTCACATACGACTGTAAATAATGGTATGCTAACATTTCACATACGACTGTAAATAATGGTATGCCAACATTTCACATACGACTGTAAATAATGGTATGCCAACATTTCACATACGACTGTAAATAATGGTATGCCAACATTTCACATACGACTGTAAATAGTTATATGCTAACATTTCACATACGACTGTAAATAGATATATGCTAACATTTCACATACGACTGTAAATAGTGGTATGCTAACATTTCACATACGACTGTAAATAGATATATGCTAACATTTCACATACGACTGTAAATAATGGTATGCCAACATTTCACATACGACTGTAAATAGTTATATGCTAACATTTCACATACGACTGTAAATAATGGTATGCCAACATTTCACATACGACTGTAAATAGTTATATGCTAACATTTCACATACGACTGTAAATAGTTATATGCTAACATTTCACATACGACTGTAAATAATGGTATGCCAACATTTCACATACGACTGTAAATAATGGTATGCCAACATTTCACATAGGACTGTAAATAGTTATATGCTAACATTTCACATACGACTGTAAATAATGGTATGCCAACATTTCACATACGACTGTAAATAATGGTATGCTAACATTTCACATACGACTGTAAATAATGGTATGCCAACATTTCACATACGACTGTAAATAATGGTATGCCAACATTTCACATACGACTGTAAATAGTTATATGCTAACATTTCACATACGACTGTAAATAATGGTATGCTAACATTTCACATACGACTGTAAATAATGGTATGCTAACATTTCACATACGACTGTAAATAATGGTATGCCAACATTTCACATACGACTGTAAATAATGGTATGCTAACATTTCACATACGACTGTAAATAATGGTATGCCAACATTTCACATACGACTGTAAATAATGGTATGCCAACATTTCACATACGACTGTAAATAGATATATGCTAACATTTCACATACGACTGTAAATAGATATATGCTAACATTTCACATACGACTGTAAATAGTGGTATGCTAACATTTCACATACGACTGTATATAGTGGTATGCTAACATTTCACATACGACTGTAAATAGATATATGCTAACATTTCACATACGACTGCAAATAGATATATGCTAACATTTCACATACGACTGTAAATAATAGTATGTCAACATTTCACATACGACTGTAAATAATGGTATGCCAACATTTCACATACGACTGTAAATAGTTATATGCTAACATTTCACATACGACTGTAAATAATGGTATGCCAACATTTCACATACGACTGTAAATAGTTATATGCTAACATTTCACATACGACTGTAAATAATGGTATGCTAACATTTCACATACGACTGTGAATAATGGTATGCTAACATTTCACATACGACTGTGAATAATGGTATGCCAACATTTCACATACGACTGTAAATAGTTATATGCTAACATTTCACATACGACTGTAAATAGGTATATGCTAACATTTCACATACGACTGTAAATAGATATATGCTAACATTTCACATACGACTGTAAATAGATATATGCTAACATTTCACATACGACTGTAAATAATGGTATGCCAACATTTCACATACGACTGTAAATAATGGTATGCCAACATTTCACATACGACTGTAAATAATGGTATGCCAACATTTCACATACGACTGTAAATAGTTATATGCTAACATTTCACATACGACTGTAAATAATGGTATGCTAACATTTCACATACGACTGTGAATAATGGTATGCCAACATTTCACATACGACTGTGAATAATGGTATGCCAACATTTCACATACGACTGTAAATAGTTATATGCTAACATTTCACATATGACTGTAAATAGTTATATGCTAACATTTCAAATACGACTGTAAATAGATATATGCTAACATTTCACATACGACTGTAAATAGATATATGCTAACATTTCACATACGACTGTAAATAGTGGTATGCTAACATTTCACATACGACTGTATATAGTGGTATGCTAACATTTCACATACGACTGTAAATAGATATATGCTAACATTTCACATACGACTGTAAATAGATATATGCTAACATTTCACATACGACTGTAAATAATGGTATGTCAACATTTCACATACGACTGTAAATAATGGTATGCCAACATTTCACATACGACTGTAAATAGATATATGCTAACATTTCACATACGACTGTAAATAATAGTATAGACTGTAAATAGTAATGCTAACATTTCACATACGACTGTAAATAGATATATGCTAACATTTCACATACGACTGTAAATAGATATATGCTAACATTTCACATACGACTGTAAATAGTGGTATGCTAACATTTCACATACGACTGTAAATAATGGTATGCCAACATTTCACATACGACTGTAAATAATGGTATGCCAACATTTCACATACGACTGTAAATAATGGTATGCCAACATTTCACATACGACTGTAAATAATGGTATGCAACATTTCACATACGACTGTAAATAATGTATGCTAACTTTCACATAGACTGTAAATAGTTATATGCTAACATTTCACATACGACTGTAAATAATAGTATGCTAACATTTCACATACGACTGTGAATAATGGTATGCCAACATTTCACATACGACTGTGAATAATGGTATGCCAACATTTCACATACGACTGTAAATAGTTATATGCTAACATTTCACATACGACTGTAAATAGATATATGCTAACATTTCACATACGACTGTAAATAGTGGTATGCTAACATTTCACATACGACTGTAAATAGTGGTATGCCAACATTTCACATACGACTGTAAATAGATATATGCTAACATTTCACATACGACTGTATATAGTGGTATGCTAACATTTCACATACGATTGTAAATAGTTATATGCTAACATTTCACATACGACTGTAAATAGATATATGCTAACATTTCACATACGACTGTAAATAATGGTATGCGAACATTTCACATACGACTGTAAATAATGGTATGCCAACATTTCACATACGACTGTAAATAATGGTATGCCAACATTTCACATAGGACTGTAAATAATGGTATGCCAACATTTCACATACGACTGTAAATAATGGTATGCCAACTGTTCACATAGGACTGTAAATAGTTATATGCTAACATTTCACATACGACTGTAAATAATAGTATGCTAACATTTCACATACGACTGTGAATAATGGTATGTCAACATTTCACATACGACTGTGAATAATGGTATGCCAACATTTCACATACGACTGTATATAGTTATATGCTAACATTTCACATACGACTGTAAATAGATATATGCTAACATTTCACATACGACTGTAAATAGTGGTATGCTAACATTTCACATACGACTGTAAATAGTGGTATGCTAACATTTCGCATACGGCTGTACATAATGGTATGCCAACATTTCACATAAGACTGTAAATAATGGTATGCCAACATTTCACTTACGACTGTAAATAGTTATATGCTAACATTTCACATACGACTGTAAATAATGGTATGCTAAAATTTCAAATACGACTGTAAATAATGGTATGCCAACATTTCACATACGACTGTAAATAATGGTATGCCAACATTTCACATACGACTGTAAATAGTTATATGCTAACATTTCACATACGACTGTAAATAGTTATATGCTAACATTTCACATACGACTGTAAATAGTTATATGCTAACATTTCACATACGACTGTAAATAATGGTATGCTAACATTTCACATACGACTGTAAATAGTGGTATGCTAACATTTCACATACGTCTGTAAATAGTTATATGCTAACATTTCACATACGACTGTAAATAGTGGTATGCTAACATTTCACATACGACTGTAAATAGTTATATGCTAACATTTCACATACGACTGTAAATAATGGTATGCTAACATTTCACATACGACTGTGAATAATGGTATGCCAACATTTCACATACGACTGTAAATAATGGTATGCCAACATTTCACATACGACTGTAAATAGTTATATGCTAACATTTCACATACGACTGTAAATAGTTATATGCTAACATTTCACATAAGGATAAACTTGTAATCTTTATATTTTTTTCATTTGAAGAGAAAATACGCATCTTGACACTTTAATGATTTTAAAAATATAGAAACTTACTATTTTTTAACTACAGTGCTATGTATTTCCTCTTGTTGTATTTAAGAACTTATAAATATATAACACTATTTAACACGGATACGCGCTTTTAATGATCCAAAACCATGGAAACACAAAATGTAAATATTGTAATAATATTGTATTGCACTTATTGAATCTCCTGTATCCACCGGAGAGAGATAATACCAAATCACAAGCTCAGTGTTCTCCGCAGTATTGATTGAACGTGCTATCATTTGTTCTTTACGAAATGTCATTTTGCTGATTGTATGCGTCTGATCACACAGGAGTTGGAAATGTGTATCACTTAAATGAGGAAACATTTCCAGATTTAAAAAGAAACAAAATGTAACCCAAACTTAAAAGAATAAAATATATTTATGAGAAAAAAAATTGAGATTTAAAAAATTTAAGAACTGGTATCAAAATGTGATGTTGCGCTTGTATGAGGTTATTTGTTAGTATCACCTACATACTATGTAAACTATTACCCTTATACATATACAAATAAGCGTTGTAAAACATTTAAAAAATATTACTTCGATCAGTAATATCTTGGTATGGTTGTTCTGAAAATTGATAATTGAAAGTGCTATCAAAATGCCATGTTGGAGGTTCGTCAAGCGTGTGTCTAAATGAATCAAGATCTAGAACAGTTCATGGCGATGGATTCTATCACGAGGTGATTAATATAAGTTGAAATAACCTGTTTCGCATTCGAGCTAAAATATATTTGTATAAACTAAGATCAAGAATATATTTGAGAATTTAGTTTTATTAAAAAAAGAAAATTTGGTGCCATTGCCTGTGGTCATAGAACAACAATTGCGGGGTACATGAAGTCGCTGACTTGCATACCACTAACCTATCATCACTGATGGTCTGCGAGCCTGTCGTCTTTACGTTGATCTGCCTCCCACTCGTATTGCTTGGTTGGCGGCACATATTCCCAGACGATATCCAATGTGGCAATGGAGAACATTCTTGTTCACAGATGAGTTCTGGTTCACTGCTTTTCATCCAGACGGTCGATGAGGGGCTCCTGGGAAATAAACGGAAACTGACGATTGCATTCTTGACAGGTATAGTGTTGAGGATGGCTTGCTTATGGTTAGGGGAAGCACACGGTATAACATCACAGTTGATTATGCTAGCTGTGAATTTAAACGCCGTAAGATATAGGGATGTAAGTCCATATCACAACAGCATCAATGTACCCAGCGTGATAATATCAAACACATAACTTAGTTTATACAAATTTATTTAGCTCGATTGCGAAACAAGTTCATACAATTTATATTAATCACTCCCGAGCCGTCATTCTTGATAGAATCCAATGCCATGATGGAGAAGAGGCAACGTGGAATTTAAATGCCTTGCTGCCTAAAGGTACGATCGTAATGGTTCCAGCGGGGCTCGAACTGTGGGCCTTCCACGTCTTTCACTTCCCACTAAACACATCATTTTAAATACCTCAAATATGTACTCTATATTTAACCGACGGGTGAGCTATATAATACTCTGATGTAGTATGTCGCATCTCCTCCCCACTACTCACTATCAACACATATGTAACCGCTTACATTACACAAACACAACTGCATCGCTAAATACGTGGCATTGCGGCGGGACAGTGCTACAGTGAGCAATGCTTTGACGAGTAACAACCGTAAACACTGTTAACAATACACGACATCCGTAAACACTGTTAACAATACACGACAACCGTAAACACTGTTAACAATACACGACAACCGTAAACACTGTTAACAATACACGACAACCGTAAACACTGTTAACAATACACGACAACCGTAAACACTGTTAACAATACACGACAACAGTAAACACTGTTAACAATACACGACAACCGTAAACACTGTTAACAATACACGACAACCGTAAACACTGTTAACAATACACGACAACCGTAAACACTGTTAACAATACACGACAACCGTAAACACTGTTAACAATACACGACAACCGTAAACACTGTTAACAATACACGACAACCGTAAACACTGTTAACAATACACGACAACCGTAAACACTGTTAACAATACACGACAACCGTAAACACTGTTAACAATACACGACAACCGTAAACACTGTTAACAATACACGACAACCGTAAACACTGTTAACAATACACGACAACCGTAAACACTGTTAACAATACACGACAACCGTAAACACTGTTAACAATACACGACAACCGTAAACACTGTTAACAATACACGACAACCGTAAACACTGTTAACAATAAACGACAACCGTAAACACTGTTAACAATACACGACAACCGTAAACACTGTTAACAATACACGACAACCGTAAACACTGTTAACAATACACGACAACCGTAAACACTGTTAACAATACACGACAACCGTAAACACTGTTAACAATACACGACAACCGTAAACACTGTTAACAATACACGACAACCGTAAACACTGTTAACAATACACGACAACCGTAAACACTGTTACAATACACGACAACCGTAAACACTGTTAACAATACACGACAACCGTAAACACTGTTAACAATACACGACAACCGTAAACACTGTTAACAATACACGACAACCGTAAACACTGTTAACAATACACGACAACCGTAAACACTGTTAACAATACACGACAACCGTAAACACTGTTAACAATACACGACAACCGTAAACACTGTTAACAATACACGACAACCGTAAACACTGTTAACATACACGACAACCGTAAACACTGTTAACAATACACGACAACCGTAAACACTGTTAACAATACACGACAACCGTAAACACTGTTAACAATACACGACAACCGTAAACACTGTTAACAATACACGACAACCGTAAACACTGTTAACAATACACGACAACCGTAAACATTGTTAACAATACACGACAACCGTAAACACTGTTAACAATACACGACAACCGTAAACACTGTTAACAATACACGACAACCGTAAACACTGTTAACAATACACGACAACCGTAAACACTGTTAACAATACACGACAACCGTAAACACTGTTAACATACACGACAACCGTAAACACTGTTAACAATACACGACAACCGTAAACACTGTTAACAATACACGACAACCGTAAACACTGTTAACAATACACGACAACCGTAAACACTGTTAACAATACACGACACCGTAAACACTGTTAACAATACACGACAACCGTAAACACTGTTACAATACACGACAACCGTAAACACTGTTAACAATACACGACACCGTAAACACTGTTAACAATACACGACACCGTAAACACTGTTAACAATACACGACAACCGTAAACACTGTTAACAATACACGACAACCGTAAACACTGTAACAATACACGACAACCGTAAACACTGTTAACAATACACGACAACCGTAAACACTGTTAACAATACACGACAACCGTAAACACTGTTAACAATACACGACAACCGTAAACACTGTTAACAATACACGACAACCGTAAACACTGTTAACAATACACGACAACCGTAAACACTGTTAACAATACACGACAACCGTAAACACTGTTAACAATACACGACAACCGTAAACACTGTTAACAATACACGACAACCGTAAACACTGTTAACAATACACGACAACCGTAAACACTGTTAACCATACACGACAACCGTAAACACTGTTAACAATACACGACAACCGTAAACACTGTTAACAATACACGACATCTGAATTATGCTGTTTGGAGAAGTACTTTTTTATTTAAGTTTATTTAACGTCGCTACAAGTTTTGCCCATTTGAGCGACGGGCAGTTTACCTATATAGCAACACCTTTCCTGAGCAGGCTCCAGCTGTTAACCAGTACTTGTGCGCCAACCTCTGTAAGAAACTGCCAACTTTTTCATATAAAGAAACACGGTCTGAGCGGGGCTCGAACCCGTGCCGTGACCATCAGTGATGATAGGTTACAGTGGTACACAAGACAGCGATATTTACCACTCGACCACGGAGGCCGACTTGGAGAAGTATGTGTGTGTTACCAGTCCAGCATGTTACCACTCGACCACGGAGGCCGACTTGGAGAAGTATGTGTGTGTTACCAGTCCAGCATGTTACCACTCGACCACGGAGGCCGACTTGGAGAAGTATGTGTGTGTTACCAGTCCAGCATGTTACCACTCGACCACGAAGGCCGACTTGGAGAAGTATGTGTGTGTTACCAGTCCAGCATGTTACCACTCGACCACGGAGGCCGACTTGGAGAAGTTTGTGTGTGCTACCAGTCAGGCATGTTACCACTCGACCACGGAGGCCGACTTGGAGAAGTATGTGTGTGTTACCAGTCCAGCATGTTACCACTCGACCACGGAGGCCGACTTGGAGAAGTATGTGTGTGTTACCAGTCCAGTATGTTACCACTCGACCACGGAGGCCGACTTGGAGAAGTATGTGTGTGTTACCAGTCAGGCATGTTACCACTCGACCACGGAGGCCGACTTGGAGAAGTATGTGTGTGTTACCAGTCCAGCATGTTACAACTCGACCACGGAGGCCGACTTGGAGAAGTATGTGTGTGTTACCAGTCCAGCATGTTACCACTCGACCACGGAGGCCGACTTGGAGAAGTATGTGTGTGTTACCAGTCCAGCATGTTACCACTCGACCAAGGAGGCCGACTTGGAGAAGTATGTGTGTGCTACCAGTCAGGCATGTTACCACTCGACCACGGAGGCAGACTTGGAGAAGTATGTGTGTGTTACCAGTCCAACATATTACCACTCGACCACGGAGGCCGACTTGGAGAAGTACAAAGCATTATCTCTTTTTATACGTTTATGTATCGCCATCCTCTGGTTAACCGGGGGCGACGCCGCCATAAGTTTATTAATATTTCTATTGTTTGGTGGAAAGTGCAAGATACTAAAGACGACCCGATTCTTGAAATAGTCCTTGTTCCTTAACACGGTTGGTGTATAGCACCGATACACGAGACCTCCGGTGTATAGCACCGATACACGAGACCTACGGTGTATAGCACAAACGATACACGAGACCTCCGGTGTATAGCACCGATACACGAGACGTCCGGTGTATAGCACCGATACACGAGACCTACGGTGTATAGCACCGATACACGAGACCTCTGGTGTATAGCACCGATACACGAGACCTACGGTGTATAAGCACCGATAAATGAAACCTCCGGTGTATAGCACCGATACACGAGACATACGGTGTATAGCACCGATACACGAGACCTACGGTGTATAGCACCGATACACGAGACATACGGTGTATAGCACCGATACACGAGACCTCCGGTGTATAGCACCGATACACGAGACATACGGTGTATAGCACCGATACACGAGACCTCCGGTGTATAGCACCGATACACGAGACCTCCGGTGTATAGCACCGATACACGAGACCTCCGGTGTATAGCACCGATACACGAGACCTCCGGTGTATAGCACCGATACACGAGACCTCCGATGTATAGCACCGATACACAAGACCTACGGTGTATAGCACCGATACACGAGACCTACGGTGTATAGCACCGATACACGAGACCTACGGTGTATAGCACCGATACACGAGACCTACGGTGCATAAGCACCGATAAATGAAACCTCCGGTGTATAGCACCGATACACGAGACCTACGGTGTATAAGCATCGATAAATGAAACCTCCGGTGTATAGCACCGATACACGAGATCTACGGTGTATAAGCATCGATAAATGAAACCTCCGGTGTATAGCACCGATACACGAGACCTAAGGTGCATAACACCGATACACGAGACATCCGGTGTATAGTACCGATACACGAGACCTCCGGTGTATAGTACCGATACACGAGACCTACGGTGTATAAGCACCGATAAATGAAACCTCCGGTGTATAGCACCGATACACGAGATCTACGGTGTATAAGCATCGATAAATGAAACCTCCGGTGTATAGCACCGATACACGAGATCTACGGTGTATAAGCATCGATAAATGAAACCTCCGGTGTATAGCACCGATACATGAGACCTACGGTGTATCGCACCGATACACGAGACCACCGGTGTATAGCACCGATACACGAGACCTCCGGTGTATAGCACCGATACACGAGACCTACGGTGAATAGCACCGATACACGAGAACTACGGTGTATAGCACCGATACACGAGACCTCCGGTGTATAGCACCGATACACGAGACCTACGGTGTATAGCACCGATACACGAGACCTCCGGTGTATAGCACCGATACACGAGACCTCCGGTGCATAGCACCGATACACGAGACCTCCGGTGTATAGCACCGATACACGAGACCTCCGATGTATAGCACCGATACACAAGACCTACGGTGTATAGCACCGATACACGAGACCTACGGTGTATAGCACCGATACACGAGACCTACGGTGTATAGCACCGATACACGAGACCTACGGTGCATAAGCACCGATAAATGAAACCTCCGGTGTATAGCACCGATACACGAGACCTACGGTGCATAAGCATCGATAAATGAAACCTCCGGTGTATAGCACCGATACACGAGATCTACGGTGTATAAGCATCGATAAATGAAACCTCCGGTGTATAGCACCGATACACGAGACCTAAGGTGCATAACACCGATACACGAGACATCCGGTGTATAGTACCGATACACGAGACCTCCGGTGTATAGTACCGATACACGAGACCTACGGTGTATAAGCACCGATAAATGAAACCTCCGGTGTATAGCACCGATACACGAGAGCTCATGTGTATAAACACCGATACACGAGACCTCCAATGTATAATCACCGATACATGAAACGGTGTATAGCACCGATACACGAGACCTCATGTGTATAAGCACCGATACACGTGACCTCCGGTGTATAAGCACGGATACACGAGAACTCCGGTGTATAGCACCGATACACGAGACCTCAGGTGCATAAGCATCGATACAGGAAACCTCCGGTGTATAGCACCGATACACGGGAACTCCGGTGAATAAGCACCGATACATGAAACGGTATATAGCACCGATACACGAGACATACGGTGCATAAGCACCGATAAATGAAACCTCTGGTGTATAGCAGCGATACACGAGACCTCCGGTGTATAGCACAGATACACGAGACCTCCGGTGTATAAGCACCGATACATGAAACCTCCGGTGTATAGCACCGATACACGAGACCTCCGGTGTATAAGCACCGATACACGAGACCTCCGGTGTATAGCACCGATACACGAGACCTCCGGTGCATAAGCATCGATACATGAAACGGTATGTAGCACCGATACACGAGACATACGGTGTATAAGCACCGATAAATGAAACCTCTGGTGTATAGCACCGATACACGAGACATCCGGTGTATAGCACCGATACACGAGACCTCCGGTGTATAAGCACCGATACATGAAACCTCCGGTGTATAGCACCGATACACGAGACCTCATGTGTATAAGCACCGATACACGAGACCTCCGGTGTATAGCACCGATACACGAGACCTCCGGTGTATAGCACCGATACACGAGACCTCCGGTGTATAGCACCGATACACGGGACCTCCGGTGAATAAGCACCGATACATGAAACGGTATTATAGCATCGATACACGAGACATACGGTGTATAGCACCGATACACGGGAACGCCTGTGCATAAACACCGATACACGAGACCTCCGGTGTATAAGCACCGATACATGAAACGGTATTATGTATTGCACCGATACACGAGACCTCCGGTGTATAGAACCGATACACGAGACATCCGGTGAATAAGCACCGATACATGAAACCTACGGTGTATAGCACCGATACACGAGACCTCCGGTGTATAGCACCGATACACGAGACCTCATGTGTATAAGCACCGATACACGAGACCTCCGGTGTATAGCACCGATACACTAGACCTACGGTGTATAAGCACCGATACACGAGACCTCCGGTGCATAAGCACCGATACACGAGACCTCATGTGTATAAGTACCGATACACGAGATCTCCGGTGTATAGCACCGATACACGATACCTCATGTGTATAAGCAACGATACACGAGACCTCCGGTGTATAGCACCGATACACTAGGCCTCCGGTGTATAATCACCGATACACGAGACCTGCGGTGCATAAGCACCGATACATGAAACCTCCGGTGTATAGCACCGATACACGGGAACTCCGGTGTATATATGCACCGATACACGAGACCTCCGGTGTATAAGGACCGATACATGAAACCTCCGGTGTATAGCACCGATACACGAGACCTCCGGTGTATAAGCTCAGATACACGAGCCCGCCGGTGTATTAGCACCGATACACGAGACCTCCGGTGTATAGCACCGATACACGAGACCTCATGTGTATAAACAACGATACACGAGACATCCGATGTATAATCACCGATACATGAAACGGTGCATAGCACCGATACACGAGACCTCATGTGTATAAGCACCGATACACGAGACCTCCGGTGTATAAGCACCGATACACGAGGTCTCCGGTGTATAAGCACCGATACACGAGACCTCCGGTGCATACGCACCGATACATGAAACCTCCGGTGTATAGCACCGATACACGGGACCTCCGGTGAATAAGCACCGATACATGAAACGGTATTATAGCATCGATACACGAGACATACGGTGTATAGCACCGATACACGGCAACGCCGGTGCATAAGCACCGATACACGAGACCTCCGGTGTATAAGCACCGATACATGAAACGGTATTATGTATTGCACCGATACACAAGACCTACGGTGTATAGCACCGATACACGAGACCTACGGTGTATAGCACCGATACACGAGACCTACAGTGTATAGCACCGATACATGAGACCTACGGTGCAAAAGCACCGATAAATGAAACCTCCGGTGTATAGCACCGATACACGAGACCTACGGTGTATAAGCATCGATAAATGAAACCTCCGGTGTATAGCACCGATACACGAGATCTACGGTGTATAAGCATCGATAAATGAAACCTCCGGTGTATAGCACCGATACACGAGACCTAAGGTGCATAACACCGATACACGAGACATCCGGTGTATAGTACCGATACACGAGACCTCCGGTGTATAGTACCGATACACGAGACCTACGGTGTATAAGCACCGATAAATGAAACCTCCGGTGTATAGCACCGATACACGAGATCTACGGTGTATAAGCATCGATAAATGAAACCTCCGGTGTATAGCACCGATACACGAGATATACGGTGTATAAGCATCGATAAATGAAACCTCCGGTGTATAGCACCGCTACACGAGACCTAAGGTGCATAACACCGATACACGAGACATCCGGTGTATAGTACCGATACACGAGACCTCCGGTGTATAGTACCGATACACGAGACCTACGGTGTATAAGCACCGATAAATGAAACCTCCGGTGTATAGCACCGATACACGAGATCTACGGTGTATAAGCATCGATAAATGAAACCTCCGGTGTATAGCACCGATACACGAGATCTCCGGTGTATAGCACCGATACATGAGACCTACGGTGTATCGCACCGATACACGAGACCTTCGGTGTATAGCACCGATACACGAGACCTCCGGTGTATAGCACCGATACACGAGACCTACGGTGAATAGCACCGATACACGAGAACTACGGTGTATAGCACCGATACACGAGACCTCCGGTGTATAGCACCGTTACACGAGACCTACGGTGTATAGCACCGATACACGAGACCTCCGGTGTATAGCACCGATACACGAGACCTCCGGTGCATAGCACCGATACACGAGACCTCCGGTGTATAGCACCGATACACGAGACCTCCGATGTATAGCACCGATACACAAGACCTACGGTGTATAGCACCGATACACGAGACCTACGGTGTATAGCACCGATACACGAGACCTACGGTGTATAGCACCGATACACGAGACCTACGGTGCATAAGCACCGATAAATGAAACCTCCGGTGTATAGCACCGATACACGAGACCTACGGTGCATAAGCATCGATAAATGAAACCTCCGGTGTATAGCACCGATACACGAGATCTACGGTGTATAAGCATCGATAAATGAAACCTCCGGTGTATAGCACCGATGCACGAGACCTAAGGTGCATAACACCGATACACGAGACATCCGGTGTATAGTACCGATACACGAGACCTCCGGTGTATAGTACCGATACACGAGACCTACGGTGTATAAGCACCGATAAATGAAACCTCCGGTGTATAGCACCGATACACGAGAGCTCATGTGTATAAACACCGATACACGAGACCTCCAATGTATAATCACCGATACATGAAACGGTGTATAGCACCGATACACGAGACCTCATGTGTATAAGCACCGATACACGTGACCTCCGGTGTATAAGCACGGATACACGAGACCTCCGGTGTATAGCACCGATACACGAGACCTCAGGTGCATAAGCATCGATACAGGAAACCTCCGGTGTATAGCACCGATACACGGGAACTCCGGTGAATAAGCACCGATACATGAAACGGTATATAGCACCGATACACGAGACATACGGTGTATAAGCACCGATAAATGAAACCTCTGGTGTATAGCAGCGATACACGAGACCTCCGGTGTATAGCACAGATACACGAGACCTCCGGTGTATAAGCACCGATACATGAAACCTCTGGTGTATAGCACCGATACACGAGACCTCCGGTGTATAAGCACCGATACACGAGACCTCCGGTGTATAGCACCGATACACGAGACCTCCGGTGCATAAGCATCGATACATGAAACGGTATGTAGCACCGATACACGAGACATACGGTGTATAAGCACCGATAATGAAACCTCTGGTGTATAGCACCGATACACGAGACCTCCGGTGTATAGCACCGATACACGAGACCTCCGGGTGTTGGGGTGGTGTGTTTGGTTGTGGGGTGGTGTATAGCACCGATAAATGAAATTGGTGTATAGCACCGATAACGAGACCTCGGTGTATAGCACCGATACACGAGACCTCCGGTGTATAAGCACCGATACATGAAACCTCCGGTGTATAGCACCGATACACGAGACCTCTTGTGTATAAGCACCGATACACGAGACCTCCGGTGTATAGCACCGATACACTAGACCTCCGGTGTATAATCACTGATACACGAGACCTACGGTGTATAAGCACCGATACACGAGACCTGCGGTGCATAAGCACCGATACATGAAACCTCCGGTGTATAGCACCGATACACGGGAACTCCGGTGTATATATGCACCGATACACGAGACCTCCGGTGTATAAGGACCGATACATGAAACCTCCGGTGTATAGCACCGATACACGAGACCGCCGGTGTATAAGCACCGATACACGAGACCTCCGGTGTATAAGCTCAGATACACGAGCCCGCCGGTGTATTAGCACCGATACACGAGACCTCCGGTGTATAGCACCGATACACGAGACCTCATGTGTATAAACAACGATACACGAGACATCCGATGTATAATCACCGATACATGAAACGGTGCATAGCACCGATACACGAGACCTCATGTGTATAAGCACCGATACACGAGACCTCCGGTGTATAGGCACCGATACACGAGGTCTCCGGTGTATAAGCACCGATACACGAGACCTCCGGTGCATACGCACCGATACATGAAACCTCCGGTGTATAGCACCGATACACGGGACCTCTGGTGAATAAGCACCGATACATGAAACGGTATATAGCACCGATACACGAGACATACGGTGTATAAGCACCGATAAATGAAACCTCTGGTGTATAGCACCGATACACGAGACCTCCGGTGTATAGCACCGATACACGAGACCTCCGGTGTATAAGCACCGATACATGAAACCTCCGGTGTATAGCACCGATACACGAGACCTCCGGTGTATAAACACCGATACACGAGACCTCCGGTGTATAGCACCGATACACGAGACCTCCGGTGTATAAGCATCGATACATGAAACGGTATGTAGCACCGATACACGAGACATACGGTGTATAAGCACCGATACATGAGACCTCATGTGTATAGCACCGATACACGAGACCTCCGGTGTATAGCACCGATACACGAGACCTCCGGTGTATAAGCACCGATACATGAAACCTCCGGTGTATAGCACCGATACACGAGACCTCATGTGTATAAGCACCGATACACGAGACCTCCGGTGTATAGCACCGATACACTAGACCTCCGGTGTATAATCACTGATACACGAGACCTACGGTGTATAAGCACCGATACACGAGACCTGCGGTGCATAAGCACCGATACATGAAACCTCCGGTGTATAGCACCGATACACGGGAACTCCGGTGTATATATGCACCGATACACGAGACCTCCGGTGTATAAGGACCGATACATGAAACCTCCGGTGTATAGCACCGATACACGAGACCGCCGGTGTATAAGCACCGATACACGAGACCTCCGGTGTATAAGCTCAGATACACGAGCCCGCCGGTGTATTAGCACCGATACACGTGAACTCCGGTGTATAGCACCGATACACGAGACCTCATGTGTATAAACAACGATACACGAGACATCCGATGTATAATCACCGATACATGAAACGGTGCATAGCACCGATACACGAGACCTCATGTGTATAAGCACCGATACACGAGACCTCCGGTGTATAGGCACCGATACACGAGGTCTCCGGTGTATAAGCACCGATACACGAGACCTCCGGTGCATACGCACCGATACATGAAACCTCCGGTGTATAGCACCGATACACGGGACCTCCGGTGAATAAGCACCGATACATGAAACGGTATTATAGCATCGATACACGAGACATACGGTGTATAGCACCGATACACGGAAACGCCTGTGCATAAACACCGATACACGAGACCTCCGGTGTATAAGCACCGATACATGAAACGGTATTATGTATTGCACCGATACACGAGACCTCCGGTGTATAGAACCGATACACGAGACCTCCGGTGAATAAGCACCGATACATGAAACCTACGGTGTATAGCACCGATACACTAGACCTCCGGTGTATAGCACCGATACATGAGACTGCCGGTGTATAAGCACCGATACACGAGACCTCCGGTGTATAAGCTCCGATACACGAGCCCGCCGGTGTATTAGCACCGATACTAGAGACCTCCGGTGTATAGCACCGATACACGAGACCTCATGTGTATAAACAACGTTACACGAGACATCCGATGTATAATCACCGATACATGAAACGGTGCATAGTACCGATACACGAGACCTCATGTGTATAAACACCGATACACGAGACCTCCGGTGTATAAGCACCGATACACGAGACCTCCGGTGTATACGCACCGATACACGAGACCTCCGGTGCATAAGCACCGATACATGAAACCTCCGGTGTATAGCACCGATACACGGGAACTCCGGTGAATAAGAACCGATACATGAAACGGTATTATAGCATCGATACACGAGACATACGGTGTATAGCACCGATACACGGGAACTCCGGTGCATAAGCACCGATACACGAGACCTCCGGTGCATTAGCACCGATACACGGGAACTCCGGTGCATAAGCACCGATACACGAGACCTCCGGTGTATAAGCACCGATACATGAAACGGTATTATGTATGGCACCGATACACGAGACCTCTTGTGTATAGCACCGATACACGAGACCTCCGGTGAATAAGCACCGATACATGAAACCTCCGGTGTATAGCACCGATACACGAGACCTACGGTGTATAGCACCGATACATGAGACCGCCGGTGTATAAGCACCGATACACGAGACCTCCGGTGTATAAGCTCCGATGCACGAGCCTGCAGGTGTATTAGCACCGATACACGAGACCTCCGGTGTATAGCACCGATACACGAGACCTCATGTGTATAAACAACGTTACACGAGACATCCGATGTATAATCACCGATACATGAAACGGTGCATAGCACCGATACACGAGACCTCATGTGTATAAGCACCGATACACGAGACCTCCGGTGTATAAGCACCGATACACGAGACCTCCGGTGTATAAGCACCGATACACGAGACCTCCGGTGCATAAGCACCGATAAATGAAACCTCCGGTGTATAGCACCGATACACGGGAACTCTGGTGAATAAGCACCGATACATGAAAAGGTATTATAGCATCGATACACGAGACATACGGTGTATAGCACCGATACACGGGAACTCCGGTGTATAGCACCGATACATGAGACCGCTGGTGTATAAGCACCGATACACGAGACGTCCGGTGTATAGCACCGATACACGAGACCTCCGGTGTATAGCACAGATACACGAGACCTCATGTGTATAATCACCGATACACGAGACATACGGTGTATAATCACCGATACACGAGACATCCGGTGTATAATCACCGATACGCGAGACCTCCGGTGTATATTACCGATACACGAGACATCTGGTGTATAGCACCGATACACGAGACCTACGGTGTATAATCACCGATACACGAGACCTACGGTGTATAATCACCGATACACGAGACCTCCGGTATATAGCACCGATACATGATACCTCTGGTGTATAGCACCGTTACACGAGACCTCCGGTGTATAATCACCGATACACGAGACCTCCGGTGTATAATCACCGATACACGAGACCTACGGTGTATAACACCGATACACGAGACCTCTGGTGTATAGCACTGATACATGAGACCTCCGGTGTATAATCACCGATACACGAGACCTACGGTGTATAGCACCGATACACGAGACCTCTGGTGTATAGCACCGATACACGAGACCTACGGTGTATAATCACCGATACACGAGACCTACGGTGTATAGCACCGATACACGAGACCTCCGGTGTATAGCATCGATACACGGGAACTCCGGTGTATAGCACCGATACACGAGACCTACGTTGTATAGCACCGATACACGAGACCTCCGGTGAATAGCACCGATACACGAAACCTCCGGTGAATAGCACCGATACACGAGACATCCGGTGTATAACACCGATACACGAGACCTCATGTGGATAGCACCGATACACGAGACAATCGGTGTATAACACCGATACACGAGACCTCCGATGTATAACACCGATACACGAGACCTCAGGTGTATAACACCGATACACGAGACCTCCGGTGTATAACACCGATACACGAGACCTCCGGTGTATAACACCGATACACGAGACTTCCGGTGTATAGTACCGATACACGAGACCTCCGGTGAATAGCACCGACACACGAGACCTCCGGTTTATAGCACCGATACACGATATATCCGGTGTATAGCTCCGATACACAAGACGTCGGGTGAATAGCACCGATACACGAGACCTCATGTGTATAAGCACCGATACACGAGACCTCCGGTCCGGTGTATAAGCTCCGATACACGAGACCTCCGGTGTATAAGCACCGATACACGAGACCTCCGGTGTATAGCACCGACACACGAGACCTCCGGTGTATAGCACCGATAAACGAGACCTAGGGTGCATTGTACCGATACATGAAACCTCCGGTATATAACACCACTACACGATACCCTGGGTGTATAGCACCGATACACGAGACCTCCGGTGTATAGCACCGATACACGAGACCTCCGGTGTATAGCACCAATACACGATACCTTGGGTGTATAGCACCGATACACGAGACCTCCGGTGTATAGCACCGATACACGAGCCCTCGGGTGTAAAGCACCGATGCATGAGACCTCCGGTGTATAGCACCGATAAACGAGACCTACGGTGCATAGTACCGCTACATGAAACCTCCGGTATATAACACCACTACACGATATCTTGGGTGTATAGCACCATTACACGAGACCTCCGGTGTATAGCACCGATACTCGAGCCATCGGGTGTATAGCACCGATGCATGAGACCCCCGGTGCATAGCACCGATGCACGAGACCTCTGGTGTATAGCACCGATACTTGAGCCATCGGGTGTATAGCACCGATGCATGAGACCCCCGGTGCATAGCACCGATGCACGAGACCTCCGGTGAATAGCACCGATACACGAAACCTCCGGTGAACAGCACCGATACACGAGACATCCGGTGTATAACACCGATACACGAGAGCTCCGGTGTATAACACCGATACACGAGACCTCCGGTGTATAACACCGACACACGAGACCTCAGGTTTATAGCACCGATACACGATATATCCGGTGTATTGCTCCAATACACAAGACTTCCGGTGTATAAGCACCGATACATGAGACCTCCGGTGTATAAGCACCGATACACTAGACCTCCGGTGCATAAGCATCGATACAGGAAATCTCCGGTGCATAGCACCGATACACGGGAAGTCCTGTGTATAAACACCGATACATGAAACGGTATATAGCATCGATACACGAGACCTCAGGTGTATAGCACCGATACACGGGAACTCCGGTGTATAAGCACCGATACATAAAACGATATATAGCATTGATACACGAGACCTCAGGTGAATAGCACCGATACGCGAGACTTCCGGTGTCTAGCACCGATACACAAGACATCGGGTGTATAGCACCGATACACGAGACCTCAGGGTTATAGCACGGATACACGAGACATCCGGTATATAGCACCGATACACGAGACCTCCGGTGTCTAACAACGATGCACGAGACCTCAGGTGTATAGCACCGATACACGAGACTTCCGGTGAATAGCACCGATACACGAGACATCCGGTGTATAACACCGATACACGAGACCTCCGGTGTATAACACCGATACACGAGACCTCCGGTGTATAACACCAATACACGAGACCTCCGGTGTATAACACCGATACACGAGATCTCCGGTGTATAACACCGATACACGAGACACCCGGTGTATAACACCGATACACGAGACCTCCGGTGTATAACACCGATACACGAGACCTCCGGTGAATAGCACCGATACACGAGACCTCCGGTTTATAGCACCGATACACGAGACCTCCGGTGTATAAGCACCGATACCTGAAACGGTGCATAGCACCTAATACACGAGATATCCGGTGTATAGCACCGATACACGATACCTTGGGTGTATATACATCGATACCTGAAACCTCCGGTGCATAGCACCGATACATGAAACCTCCGGTGTATAAGCATCGATACCTGAAACGGTGAATAGCACCGATACACGAGACCTCTGGTATGTAGCACCGATACACGAGACTACCAGCACTGATACACGAGACCAACGGTGTATAGCACCCATACACGAGACATCGTGTGAATAGCACCGATATACGAGACATCCGATGAATAGCACCGATACACGAGACCTCCGGTGTATAACACCGATACACGAGACCTCCGGTGTATAACACCGATACACGAGACCTCCGGTGAATAGCACCAATACACGAGACCTCCGGTGAATAGCACCAATACACGAGACCTCCGGTGAATAGCACCAATACACGAGACCTCCGGTGAATAGCACCAATACACGAGACCTCCGGTGTATAACACCGATACACGAGACCTCCGGTGTATAGCACATATACACGAGACCTCCGGTGTATAGCACCGATACACGAAACCTACGGTGTATAGCACTGATACACGAGACCTCCGGTGAATAGCACCGATACACGAGACCTCCGGTGTATAGCACCGATACACGAAACCTACGGTGTATAGCACTGATACACGAGACCTCCGGTGTATAGCACCGATACACGAGACCTCCGGTGTATAGCACCGATACACGAGACCTCCGGTGTATAGCACCGATACACGAGACCTCCGGTGTATAGCACCGATACACGAGACCTCCGGTATATAGCACCGATACACGAGACCTCCGGTGAATAGCACCGATACACGAGACCTCCGGTGTATAGCACCGATACACGAGACCTCCGGTGTATAGCACCGATACACGAGACCTCCGGTGTATAGCACCGATACACGAGACCTCCGGTGAATAACACCGATACACGAGACCTCCGGTGTATAGCACCGATACACGAGACCTCCGGTGAATAGCACCGATACACGAGACCTCCGGTGAATAGCACCGATACACGAGACCTCCGGTGTATAGCACCTATATACTATGCTCGGCAGGCAGGGGAACCAAGTATAAGAATCTCTGTACATATAAAAGTGTCTCTTTGTACACAAGTTAATAACGATATTTATACAGACATTACTAGTGCATGTAGTTTTTTGTTGTAAGTAGTGTATACAAATAGAAATATGATTCAATTATATGGTAAATGGCTGCTCTCTGGCTTCTATTTGGTGGAGGACGACCCACGGTAAGGTATTAATTGTGGTGAGTGGGGATATGTATTTGCATTTACAACTTCAAACACCTGTGGTAAGCCAATCGACTGTTCGTGAAAAACTGTTGGATTTGGAATATCGGTAAAATGTTCTATATAAATGCTCACTATCATCAATTATCTGAAATTTACTCAAATTAATCGTTTTCGCTATATTATAAATGATGTAAGATGGACATAAGTATACATCTGTTGCCCATATGGATTCATTATATTTGAAAATACCACATGCAATGCATGTAATGGTCTACGTTTGGTAAATGGAACCTGGGATGGTGTGATGCATTGAGATAGCAATACATTTAGTAGACATATTTCAAGCATCGTCAGAACCACATACATAATTACTTTTTCTTCTCTCCGTCATGGCGTTGGATTCCATTAGGAATTAGGTCTCGAGAGCAACAATACAAATGTTGTAAGAACTTCTTTCACAAACTAAAATAACTTTGTAAACCAAAGTCCCACAGCTTATGTTATTATATCGCAGAGCTCCAGATCATGTTTCAGTATTTTACCCCCTGATATAAAATTCAATGCTGAAATGTAGTTTATACAAATTTATATTAGCTCGATTGCGAAACAAGTTCTTTCAAGTTATATTAATCATTCTCGAGACCTCATTCCTGATGGAACCCATCGCCATGAAGGAGAGAGGAGAGGCAATGTGGAATTTAAGTGCCTTGCCTAAGGGCACAATCGTAACGTCTCCAGTGGGGTTCGAACTCCGGACCTTTTGCACCTAAAGCGAACGCGCATCCTCTGCGATATCACGACTTCCACATGCTGAAATGTCATTTTTCAATAAGTATTTTACCTCTCAAAATTACAACCCAATACTTAAAAATAGAAAAACAAAACCAATTCTAGTAAACACCTTACCTAATTATTGTATAACCTGCAATCTCCAACCATAATCTTCACACAGTCTATTCATTATTTGGCAATTTCAGTTCATAACTCTTGTCTCTCACACTGAGCACTACCTGTACTTTAAACATATCTTAGTAAAATAAAAGTAGCTATAACTGAGCACTCGTTAGAGACACTGCATCTATTATTAGCATCAGCTATTCGGAATATCTCGGAATAAGCGTATATATTGTAATATACAACAAATACATTGCCTATTAAATACATAGTAGAAACATAGAGTCTTTTCATTTACACATCAACTAGTCTGACGTCTCCTCAAGTCACATCAACTAGTCTGACGTATTCTCAAGTCACATCAACTAGTCTGACGTCTCCTCAAGTCACACCAACTAGTCTGACGTCTCCTCAAGTCACATCAACTAGTCTGACGTCTCATCAAGTCACATCAACTAGTCTGACGTCTCCTCAAGTCACATCAACAAGTCTGACGTCTCCTCAAATCACATCAACCAGTATGACGTCTTCTCAAGTCACATCAACCAGTCTGACGTCTTCTCAAGTCACATCAACTAGTCTGACGTCTCCTCAAGTCACATCAACTAGTCTGCCGTCTCATCAAGTCACATCAACTAGTCTGACGTCTCCTCAAGTCACATCAACTAGTCTGACGTCTCCTCAAGTCACATCAACTAGTCTGACGTCTCATCAAGTCAAATCAACTAGTTTGACGTCTCATCAAGTACCATCAACTAGTCTGACGTTTCCTCAAGTCACATCAACTAGTCGGACGTATTCTCAAGTCCCATCAACTAGTCTGACGTCTCATCAAGTCACACCAACTAGTCTGACGTGTTCTCAAGTCACATCAACTAGTTTGACGTCTCATCAAGTGACACCAACTAGTCTGACGTCTCATCAAGTCACATCAACTAGTCTGACGTCTCCTCAAGTCACATCAACTAGTCTGACGTCTCCTCAAATCACATCAACCAGTCTGACGTCTTCTCAAGTCAAATCAACCAGTCTGACGTCTTCTCAAGTCACATCAACTAGTCTGCGTCTTCTCAAGTCACAACAACTAGTCTGACGTCAAATCAAGTCACACCAACTAGTCTGACGTATCCTCAAGTCACATCAACTAGTCTGACGTATCCTCAAGTCACATCAACTAGTCTGACGTCTCAACAAGTCACATCAACTAGTCTGACGTCTCATCAAGTCACATCAACTAGTCTGACGTCTCCTCAAGTCACATCAACTAGTCTGACGTCTCCTCAAATCACATTAACCAGTCTGACGTCTTCTCAGGTCACATCAACCAGTCTGACGTATCCTCAAGTCACATCAACTAGTCTGACGTCTCAACAAGTCACATCAACTAGTCTGACGTCTCATCAAGTCACATTAACTAGTCTGACGTGTTCTCAAGTCACATCAACTAGTCTGACGTCCTCTCAAGTCACATCAACTAGTTTGACGTCTCATCAAGTCACACCAACTAGTCTGACGTGTTCTCATGTCACATCAACTAGTCTGCGTCTTCTCAAGTCACAACAACTAGTCTGACGTCAAATCAAGTCACATTAACTAGTCTGACGTGTTCTCAAGTCACATCAACTAGTCTGACGTCTTCTCAAGTCACATCAACTAGTTTGACGTCTCATCAAGTCACACCAACCAGTCTGACGTGTTCTCAGGTCACATCAACTAGTCTGACGTCAAATCAAGTCACATCAACTAGTCTGACGTATCCTCAAGTCACATCAACTAGTCTGACGTCTCATCAAGTCACATCAACTTGTCTGACGTTTCCTCAAGTCACATCAACTAGTCTGACGTATTCTCAAGTCACATCAACAAGTCTGATGTCTCATCAAGTCACATCAACTAGTCTGACGTGTTCTCAAGTCACATCAACTAGTCTGGCGTCTTCTCAAGTCACATCAACTAGTCTGACGACTTCTCATGTCACCTCAACCAGTCTGACGTGTTCTCAAGTCACATCAACTAGTCTGACGTCTCCTCAAGTCACATCAACTAGTCTGACGTGTCCTCAAGTCATATGAATTAGTCTGACGTCTCATCAAGTCACATAAACTAGTATGACGTCTCATAAAGTCACATCAACTAGTCTGACGTGTTCTCAAGTCACATCAACTATTCTGACGTCTTCACAAGTCACATCAACTAGTCTGGCGCCTTCTCAAGTCACATCAACTAGTCTGACGTCTTCTCAAGTCACATCAACTAGTCTGACGTCTTCTCAAGACACATCAACTAGTCTGACGACTTCTCATGTCACCTCAACCAGTCTGACGTGTTCTCAAGTCACATCAACTAGTATGACGTCATCTCAAGTTACATAAACTAGTATGACGTCTTCTCAAGTCACATCAACTAGTCTGACGTATCCTCAAGTCACATCAACTAGTCTGACGTGCTCTCAAGTCATATCAACTAGTCTGACGTATCCTCAAGTCACATCAACTAGTCTGATGTCTCCTCAAATCACATCAACCTGTCTGACGTCTTCTCAAGTCACATCAACTAGTCTGATGTCTCCTCAAGTCACACCAACTAGTCTGACCTCTCCTCAAGTCACACCAACTAGTTTTTCGTCTCCTCAAGTCACATCAACCAGTAAGACGTCTCATCAAGTCACATCAACTACTCTGACGTGTTCTCAAGTCACATCAACTAGTCTGACGTCTTCTCAAGTCACACCAACTAGTCTGACGTATTCTCAAGTCACATCAACCAGTCTGACGTCTAATCAGGTCACATCAACCAATCTGACGTCTTCTCAGGTCACATCAACCAGTCTGACGTCTTCTCAAGTTAAATCAACTAGTCTGACGTGTCCTCAAGTCACAACAAGTAGTCGGACGTCTCCTCAAGTCACATCAACTAGTCTGCCGTTTCATCAAGTCACATCAACTAGCCTGACGACTCCTCAAGTCACATCAACTAGTCTGACGTCTCCTCAAGTCACATCAACCAGTCTGATGTCTTCTCAAGTCACATCAACTAGTCTGACGTCTTCTCAAGTCACACCATCTAGTCTGACGTATTCTCAAGTCACATCAACCAGTCTGACGTCTCATCAGGTCACATCAACTAGTCTGACGTCTCATCAAGTCACATCAACTAGTCTGACGTCTCCTCAAGTCACATCAACTAGTCTGACGTCTCTTCAAGTCAAATCATCTAGTCTAACGTCTCATCAAGTACCATCAACTAGTCTGACGTTTCCTCAAGTCACATCAACTAGTCGGACGTATTCTCAAGTCACATCAACTAGTCTGAAGTATTCGCAAGTCACATCAACCAGTCTGACGTATCATTAGGCCACAGCAACTAGTCTGACGTCTCATCAAGTCACATTAACTAGTCTGACGTGTTCTCAAGTCACATCAACTAGTCTGACGTCTTCTCAAGTCACATCAACTAGTTTGACGTCTCATCAAGTCACACCAACTAGTCTGACGTGTTTTCAAGTCACATCAACTAGTCTGCGTCTTCTCAAGTCACAACAACTAGTCTGACGTCAAATCAAGTCACATCAACTAGTCTGACGTATTCTCAAGTCACATCAACTAGTCTGACGTATCCTCAAGTCACATCAACTAGTTTGACGTATCCTCAAGTCACATCAACTAGTCTGACGTCTCATCAAGTCACATCAACTAGTCTGACGTCTCATCAAGTCGCATCAACTAGTCTGACTTATTCTCAAGTCACATCAACAAGTCGGATGTCTCATCAAGTCACATCAACTAGTCTGACGTGTTCACAAGTCACATCAACTAGTCTGGTGTCTTCTCAAGTCATATCAACTAGTCTGACGTCTTCTCAAGTCACATCAACTAGTCTGACGACTTCTCATGTCACCTCAACCAGTCTGACGTGTTCTCAAGTCACATCAACTAGTCTGACGTCTCCTCAAGTGACATCAACTAGTCTGACGTATCCTCAAGTCATATCAACTAGTCTGACGTCTCATCAAGTCACATAAACTAGTCTGACGTCTCATCAAGTCACATCAACTTGTCTGACGTTTCCTCAAGTCACATCAACTAGGCTGACGACTTCTCATGTCACCTCAACAAGTCTGACGTGTTCTCAAGTCACATCAACTAGTATGACGTCATCTCAAGTTACATAAACTAGTCTGACGTCTTCTCAAGTCACATCAACTAGTCTGAGGTATCCTCAAGTCACATCAACTAGTCTGACGTATCCTCAAGTCACATCAACTAGTCTGACGTATCCTCAAGTCACATCAACTAGTCTGATGTCTCCTCAAATCACATCAACCAGTCTGACGTCTTCTCAAGTCACATCAACTAGTCTGACGTATCCTCAAGTCACACCAACTAGTCTGACGTCTCCTCAAGTCACACCAACTAGTTTTTCGTCTCCTCAAGTCACATCAACCAGTCTGACGTCTTCTCAGGTCACATCAACCAGTCTGACGTCTTCTCAAGTCACATCAACTAGTCTGACGTCTCCTCAAGTCACACCAAGTAGTCTGACGTCTCCTCAAGTCACACCAACTAGTCTGCCGTTTCATCAAGTCACATCAACTAGCCTGACGACTCCTCAAGTCACATCAACTAGTCTGACGTATCCTCAAGTCACATCAACTAGTCTGACGTATCCTCAAGTCACATCAACTAGTCTGACGTATCCTCAAGTCACATCAACTAGTCCGATGTCTCCTCAAATCACATCAACCAGTCTGACGTCTTCTCAAGTCACATCAACTAGTCTGACGTCTCATCAAGTCACATCAACTAGTCTGACGTCTCCTCAAGTCACATCAACTAGTCTGACGTCTCCTCAAATCACATCAACCAGTCTGACGTCTTCTCAGGTCACATCAACCAGTCTGACGTCTTCTCAAGTCACATCAACTAGTCTGACGTCTCCTCAAGTCACACCAAGTAGTCTGACGTCTCCTTAAGTCACATCAACTAGTCTGCCGTTTCATCAAGTTACATCAACTAGCCTGACGACTCCTCAAGTCACATCAACTAGTCTGACGTCTCCTCAAGTCACATCAACCAGTCTGACGTCTTCTAAAGTCAAATCAACCAGTCTGACGTCTCATCAAGTCACATCAACTAGTCTGACGTGTTCTCAAGTCACATCACTAGTCTGACGTCTTCTCAAGTCACACCAACTAGTCTGACGTATTCTCAAGTCACATCAACCAGTCTGACGTCTCATCAGGTCACATCAACTAGTCTGACGTCTCATCAAGTCACATCAACTAGTCTGACGTCTCCTCAAGTCACATCAACTAGTATGACGTCTCTTCAAGTCAAATCAACTAGTCTGACGTCTCATCAAGTACCATCAACTAGTCTGACGTTTCCTCAAGTCACATCAACTAGTCGGACGTATTCTCAAGTCACATCAACTAGTCTGACGTATTCGCAAGTCACATCAACCAGTCTGACGTATCATTAAGCCACAACAACTAGTCTGACGTCTCATCAAGTCACATTAACTAGTCTGACGTGTTCTCAAGTCACATCAACTAGTCTGACGTCTTCTCAAGTCACATAACCTAGTTTGACGTCTCATCAAGTCACACCAACTAGTCTGACGTGTTCTCAAGTCACATCAACTAGTCTGCGTCTTCTCAAGTCACAACAACTAGTCTGACGCCAAATCAAGTCACATCAACTAGTCTGACGTATTCTCAAGTCACATCAACTAGTCTGACGTATCCTCTAGTCGCATCAACTAGTTTGACGTATCCTCAAGCCACATCAACTAGTCTGACGTCTCATCAAGTCACATCAACTAGTCTGACGTCTCATCAAGTCACATCAACTTGTCTGACGTTTCCACAAGTCACATCAACTAGTCTGACGTATTCTCAAGTCACATCAACAAGTCTGATGTCTCATCAAGTCACATCAACTAGTCTGACGTGTTCTCAAGTCATATCAACTAGTCTGACGTCTCGTCAAGTCACATCAACTAGTCTGACGTATCCTCAAGTCATATCAACTAGTCTGACGTCTCATCAAGTCACATAAACTAGTATGACGTGTTCTCAAGTCACATCAACTAGTCTGACGTATTCTCAAGTCACAGCAACCAGTGTGCCGTCTCATCAAGTCACAGCAACTAGTCTGACGTTTCCTCAAGTCACATCAACTAGTCTGACGTATTCTCAAGTCACATCAACAAGTCTGATGTCTCATCAAGTCACATCAACTAGTCTGACGTGATCTCAAGTCACATCAACTATTCTGACATCTTCTCAAGTCACATCAACTAGTCTGGCGTCTTCTCAAGTCACATCAACTAGTCTGACGTCTTCTCAAGTCACATCAACTAGGCTGACGACCTCTCATGTCACATCAACCAGTCTGACGTGTTCTCAAGTCACATCAACTAGTATAACGTCTTCTCAAGTCACATCAACTAGTCTGACGTTTCCTCAAGTCACATCAACTAGTCTGACGTCTTCTCAAGTCACATCAACTAGTCTGACGTATCATCATGACACATCAACTAGTGCGACGTATCCTCAAGTCACATCAACTAGTCTGACGTGCTCTCACGTCATATCAACTAGTCTGACGTGTTCTTATGTCACATCAACTAGTCTGACGTCTTCTCAAGTCACATCAACCAGTCTGACGTCTCATCAAGTCACATCAACTAGTCTAACGTCTCATCAAGTCACATCAACTAGTCTGACGTCTCCTCAAGTCACATCAACTAGTCTGACGTCTCATCAAGTCAAATCAACTAGTCAGACGTCTCATCAAGTCCCATCAACTAGTCTGACGTTTCCTCAAGTCACATCAACCAGTCGGACGTATTCTCAAATCACATCAACTAGTCTGACGTATTCGCAAGTCACATCAACCATTCTGACGTATCATCAAGCCACAACAACTAGTATGACGTCTCATCAAGTCACATCAACTAGTCTGACGTGTTCTCAAGTCACATCAACTAGTCTGATGTGTTCTCAAGTCACATCAACTATTCTGACGTCTTCTCAAGTCACATCAACTAGTCTGACGACTACTCATGTCACATTCTCCAGTGTGACGTGTTCTCAAGTCACATCAACTAGTATGACGTCTTCTCAAGTCACATCAACTAGTCTGACGTCTCCTCAAGTCACATCAACTAGTCTGACGTCTTCTCAAGTCACATCAACTAGTCTGATGTATCCTTAAGTCACATCAACTATTCTGACGTATCCTCAAGTCACATCAACTAGTCTGACGTGCTCTCAAGTCATATCTTCTAGTCTGACGTATCCTC
Organism: Archivesica marissinica; assembly: GCA_014843695.1. Lineage (NCBI taxonomy): Eukaryota > Metazoa > Mollusca > Bivalvia > Venerida > Vesicomyidae > Archivesica > Archivesica marissinica. Next base: position 9,682 of record JABXNX010002101.1, on the reverse strand, counting down.
AAGTCACATCAACTAGTCTGGCGTGCTCTCAAGTCACATCAACTAGTCTGACGTCATCTCAAGTCACATCAACTAGTCTGACGTCCTCTCAAGTCACATCAACTAGTCTGACGTCTTCTCAAGTCACAACAACTAGTATGACGTCACATCAAGTCACATCAACTAGTCTGACGTATTCTCAATTCACAACAACTAGTCTGACGTCTCATCAAGTCACAACAACAAGTCTGACGTATTCTCAAGTCACATCAACTAGTCTGACGTATCATCAAGTCACATCAACTAGTCTGACGTGTTCTTATGTCACATCAACTAGTCTGACGTGTTCTCAAGTCACACCAACTAGTCTGACGTCTTTTCAAGTCACATCAACTAGTCTGACGTCTTCTCAAGTCACATCAACCAGTCTGACGTTTCATCAAGTCACATCAACTAGTCTGACGTCTCATCAAGTCACATCAACTAGTCTGACGTCTCCTCAAGTAACATAAACTAGTCTGACGTCTCATCAAGTCAAATCAACTAGTCAGACGTCTCATCAAGTCACATCAACTAGTCCGACGTATTCGCAAGTCACATCAACTAGTCTGACGTATTCGCAAGTCACATCAACCAGTCTGACGTATCATCAAGCCACAACAACTAGTCTGACGTCTCATCAAGTCACATTAACTAGTCTGAAGTCTCATCAAGTCACATCAACTAGTCTGACGTATTCGCAAGTCACCTCAACCAGTCTGACGTATCATCAAGTCACAACAACTAGTCTGACGTCTCATTAAGTCACATCAACTAGTCTGACGTCTCATCAAGTCACATCAACTAGTCTGACGTCTCATCAAGTCACATCAACTAGTCTGACGTGTTCTCAAGTCACATCAACTAGTCTGAAGTCTTCTCAAGTCACATCAACTAGTCTGATGACGTATTCTCAAGTCACAGCAACCAGTCTGCCGTCTCATCAAGTCACATCAACTAGTCTGACGTTTGTTCAAGTCACAACAACTAGTCTGACGTCTCATCAAGTCACATCAACTAATCTGACGTGTTCTCAAGTCACATCAACTAGTCTGACGTGTTCTCAAGTCACATCAACTAGTCTGACGTGTTCTCAAGTCACAACAACTAGTCTGACGTCACATCAAGTCACATCAACTAGTCTGACGTATTCTCAAGCCACATCAACCAGTCTGACGTCTTCTCAAGTCACAAAAACTAGCCTGACGTCTCATCAAGTCACAACAACTAGTCTGACGTATCCTCAAGTCACATCAACTAGTCTGACGTATCCGCAAGTCACATAAACTAGTCTGACGTCTCATCAAGTCACATTAACTAGTCTGACGTCTCATCAAGTCACATCAACTAGTCTGACGTCTCATCAAGTCACATCAACTAGACTGACGTATTCGCAAGTCACCTCAACCAGTCTGACGTATCATCAAGTCACAACAACTAGTCTGACGTCTCATTAAGTCACATCAACTAGTCTGACGTCTCATCAAGTCACATCAACTAGTCTGACGTGTTCTCAAGTCACACCAACTAGTCTGACGTCCTCTCAAGTCACAACAACTAGTATGACGTCACATCAAGTCACATTAACTAGTCTGACGTATTATCAAGCCACATCAACCAGTCTGACGTCTCATCAAGTCACATCAACTAGTCTGACGTATTCTCAAGTCACATCAACTAGTCTGACGTCTTCTCAAGTCACAACAACTAGTATGACGTCACATCAAGTCACATCAACTAGTCTGACGTATTCTCAATTCACAACAACTAGTCTGACGTCTCATCAAGTCACAACAACAAGTCTGACGTATTCTCAAGTCACATCAACTAGTCTGACGTATCATCAAGTCACATCAACTAGTCTGACGTGTTCTTATGTCACATCAACTAGTCTGACGTGTTCTCAAGTCACACCAACTAGTCTGACGTCTTTTCAAGTCACATCAACTAGTCTGACGTCTTCTCAAGTCACATCAACCAGTCTGACGTTTCATCAAGTCACATCAACTAGTCTGACGTCTCATCAAGTCACATCAACTAGTCTGACGTCTCCTCAAGTAACATAAACTAGTCTGACGTCTCATCAAGTCAAATCAACTAGTCAGACGTCTCATCAAGTCACATCAACTAGTCGGACGTATTCGCAAGTCACATCAACTAGTCTGACGTATTCGCAAGTCACATCAACCAGTCTGACGTATCATCAAGCCACAACAACTAGTCTGACGTCTCATCAAGTCACATTAACTAGTCTGAAGTCTCATCAAGTCACATCAACTAGTCTGACGTATTCGCAAGTCACCTCAACCAGTCTGACGTATCATCAAGTCACAACAACTAGTCTGACGTCTCATTAAGTCACATCAACTAGTCTGACGTCTCATCAAGTCACATCAACTAGTCTGACGTCTCATCAAGTCACATCAACTAGTCTGACGTGTTCTCAAGTCACATCAACTAGTCTGAAGTCTTCTCAAGTCACATCAACTAGTCTGATGACGTATTCTCAAGTCACAGCAACCAGTCTGCCGTCTCATCAAGTCACATCAACTAGTCTGACGTTTGTTCAAGTCACAACAACTAGTCTGACGTCTCATCAAGTCACATCAACTAATCTGACGTGTTCTCAAGTCACATCAACTAGTCTGACGTGTTCTCAAGTCACATCAACTAGTCTGACGTGTTCTCAAGTCACAACAACTAGTCTGACGTCACATCAAGTCACATCAACTAGTCTGACGTATTCTCAAGCCACATCAACCAGTCTGACGTCTTCTCAAGTCACAAAAACTAGCCTGACGTATCCTCAAGTCACATCAACTAGTCTGACGTATCCGCAAGTCACATAAACTAGTCTGACGTCTCATCAAGTCACATTAACTAGTCTGACGTCTCATCAAGTCACATCAACTAGTCTGACGTCTCATCAAGTCACATCAACTAGACTGACGTATTCGCAAGTCACCTCAACCAGTCTGACGTATCATCAAGTCACAACAACTAGTCTGACGTCTCATTAAGTCACATCAACTAGTCTGACGTCTCATCAAGTCACATCAACTAGTCTGACGTGTTCTCAAGTCACACCAACTAGTCTGACGTCCTCTCAAGTCACAACAACTAGTATGACGTCACATCAAGTCACATTAACTAGTCTGACGTGTTCTCAAGTCACACCAACTAGTCTGACGTCCTCTCAAGTCACAACAACTAGTATGACGTCACATCAAGTCACATTAACTAGTCTGACGTATTATCAAGCCACATCAACCAGTCTGACGTCTCATCAAGTCACATCAACTAGTCTGACGTATTCTCAAGTCACATCAACTAGTCTGACGTCTTCTCAAGTCACAACAACTAGTATGACGTCACATCAAGTCACATCAACTAGTCTGACGTATTCTCAATTCACAACAACTAGTCTGACGTCTCATCAAGTCACAACAACAAGTCTGACGTATTCTCAAGTCACATCAACTAGTCTGACGTATCATCAAGTCACATCAACTAGTCTGACGTGTTCTTATGTCACATCAACTAGTCTGACGTGTTCTCAAGTCACACCAACTAGTCTGACGTCTTTTCAAGTCACATCAACTAGTCTGACGTCTTCTCAAGTCACATCAACCAGTCTGACGTTTCATCAAGTCACATCAACTAGTCTGACGTCTCATCAAGTCACATCAACTAGTCTGACGTCTCCTCAAGTAACATAAACTAGTCTGACGTCTCATCAAGTCAAATCAACTAGTCAGACGTCTCATCAAGTCACATCAACTAGTCGGACGTATTCGCAAGTCACATCAACTAGTCTGACGTATTCGCAAGTCACATCAACCAGTCTGACGTATCATCAAGCCACAACAACTAGTCTGACGTCTCATTAAGTCACATTAACTAGTCTGAAGTCTCATCAAGTCACATCAACTAGTCTGACGTATTCGCAAGTCACCTCAACCAGTCTGACGTATCATCAAGTCACAACAACTAGTCTGACGTCTCATTAAGTCACATCAACTAGTCTGACGTCTCATCAAGTCACATCAACTAGTCTGACGTCTCATCAAGTCACATCAACTAGTCTGACGTGTTCTCAAGTCACATCAACTAGTCTGAAGTCTTCTCAAGTCACATCAACTAGTCTGATGACGTATTCTCAAGTCACAGCAACCAGTCTGCCGTCTCATCAAGTCACATCAACTAGTCTGACGTTTGTTCAAGTCACAACAACTAGTCTGACGTCTCATCAAGTCACATCAACTAATCTGACGTGTTCTCAAGTCACATCAACTAGTCTGACGTGTTCTCAAGTCACATCAACTAGTCTGACGTGTTCTCAAGTCACAACAACTAGTCTGACGTCACATCAAGTCACATCAACTAGTCTGACGTATTCTCAAGCCACATCAACCAGTCTGACGTCTTCTCAAGTCACAAAAACTAGCCTGACGTATCCTCAAGTCACATCAACTAGTCTGACGTATCCGCAAGTCACATAAACTAGTCTGACGTCTCATCAAGTCACATTAACTAGTCTGACGTCTCATCAAGTCACATCAACTAGTCTGACGTCTCATCAAGTCACATCAACTAGACTGACGTATTCGCAAGTCACCTCAACCAGTCTGACGTATCATCAAGTCACAACAACTAGTCTGACGTCTCATTAAGTCACATCAACTAGTCTGACGTCTCATCAAGTCACATCAACTAGTCTGACGTGTTCTCAAGTCACACCAACTAGTCTGACGTCCTCTCAAGTCACAACAACTAGTATGACGTCACATCAAGTCACATTAACTAGTCTGACGTATTATCAAGCCACATCAACCAGTCTGACGTCTCATCAAGTCACATCAACTAGTCTGACGTATTCTCAAGTCACATCAACTAGTCTGACGTCTTCTCAAGTCACAACAACTAGTATGACGTCACATCAAGTCACATCAACTAGTCTGACGTATTCTCAATTCACAACAACTAGTCTGACGTCTCATCAAGTCACAACAACAAGTCTGACGTATTCTCAAGTCACATCAACTAGTCTGACGTATCATCAAGTCACATCAACTAGTCTGACGTGTTCTTATGTCACATCAACTAGTCTGACGTGTTCTCAAGTCACACCAACTAGTCTGACGTCTTTTCAAGTCACATCAACTAGTCTGACGTCTTCTCAAGTCACATCAACCAGTCTGACGTTTCATCAAGTCACATCAACTAGTCTGACGTCTCATCAAGTCACATCAACTAGTCTGACGTCTCCTCAAGTAACATAAACTAGTCTGACGTCTCATCAAGTCAAATCAACTAGTCAGACGTCTCATCAAGTCACATCAACTAGTCGGACGTATTCGCAAGTCACATCAACTAGTCTGACGTATTCGCAAGTCACATCAACCAGTCTGACGTATCATCAAGCCACAACAACTAGTCTGACGTCTCATCAAGTCACATTAACTAGTCTGAAGTCTCATCAAGTCACATCAACTAGTCTGACGTATTCGCAAGTCACCTCAACCAGTCTGACGTATCATCAAGTCACAACAACTAGTCTGACGTCTCATTAAGTCACATCAACTAGTCTGACGTCTCATCAAGTCACATCAACTAGTCTGACGTCTCATCAAGTCACATCAACTAGTCTGACGTGTTCTCAAGTCACATCAACTAGTCTGAAGTCTTCTCAAGTCACATCAACTAGTCTGATGACGTATTCTCAAGTCACAGCAACCAGTCTGCCGTCTCATCAAGTCACATCAACTAGTCTGACGTTTGTTCAAGTCACAACAACTAGTCTGACGTCTCATCAAGTCACATCAACTAATCTGACGTGTTCTCAAGTCACATCAACTAGTCTGACGTGTTCTCAAGTCACATCAACTAGTCTGACGTGTTCTCAAGTCACAACAACTAGTCTGACGTCACATCAAGTCACATCAACTAGTCTGACGTATTCTCAAGCCACATCAACCAGTCTGACGTCTTCTCAAGTCACAAAAACTAGCCTGACGTCTCATCAAGTCACAACAACTAGTCTGACGTATCCTCAAGTCACATCAACTAGTCTGACGTATCCGCAAGTCACATAAACTAGTCTGACGTCTCATCAAGTCACATTAACTAGTCTGACGTCTCATCAAGTCACATCAACTAGTCTGACGTCTCATCAAGTCACATCAACTAGACTGACGTATTCGCAAGTCACCTCAACCAGTCTGACGTATCATCAAGTCACAACAACTAGTCTGACGTCTCATTAAGTCACATCAACTAGTCTGACGTCTCATCAAGTCACATCAACTAGTCTGACGTGTTCTCAAGTCACACCAACTAGTCTGACGTCCTCTCAAGTCACAACAACTAGTATGACGTCACATCAAGTCACATTAACTAGTCTGACGTATTATCAAGCCACATCAACCAGTCTGACGTCTCATCAAGTCACATCAACTAGTCTGACGTATCAACAAGTCACAATAACTAGTCTGACGTGTTCACAAGTCACATCAATTAGTCTGACGTCTTCTCAAGTCACTTCAACTAGTCTGACGTCTCCTCAAGTTACATCAACTAGTCTGACGACTTCTCAAGTCACATCAACTTGTCTGACGTATCCTCAAGTCACATCAACTATTCTGACGTATCCTCAAGTTACATCAACTAGTCTGACGTGCTCTCAAGTCACATCAACTAGTCTGGCGTGCTCTCAAGTCACATCAACTATTCTGACGTGTTCTCAAGTCACCTCAAATAGTCTGACGTGTTCTCAAGTCACATCAACTAGTCTGACGTCTTCTCAAGTCACACCAACTACTCTGACGTCTTCTCAAGTCACATCAACTAGTCTGACGTCTTCTCAAGTCACATCAACTAGTCTGACGTCTTCTCCAGTCACATCAACTAGTCTGACGTCTTTTCAAGTCACATCAACTAGTCTGACGTATCATCAAGTCACATCAACTATTCTGACGTATCCTTAAGTCACATCAACTAGTCTGACGTGCTCTCAAGTCATATCAACTAGTCTGACGTATCCTCTAGTCACATAAACTAGTCTGGCGTGCTCTCAAGTCACATCAACTAGTCTGACGTGTTCTCAAGTCACATCAACTAGTCTGACGTCTTCTCAAGTCACATCAACTAGTATGACGTCTTCTCAAGTCACACCAACTAGTCTGACGTCTTCTCAAGTCAAATCAACTAGTCTGACGTCTTCTCAAGTCACATCAACTAGTCTGACGTCCTCTCAAGTCACATCAACTAGTCAGACGTATCCTCAGGTCACATCAACTAGTCTGACGTATCCTCAAGTCACATCAACTAGTCTGACGTTCTCTCAAGTCACATCAACTAGTCTGATGTGTTCTCAAGTCACATCAACTAGTCTGACGTGTTCTCAAGTCACATCAACTAGTCTGACGTCTTCTCAAGTCAAATCAACTAGTCTGACGTGTTCTCAAGTCACATCAACTGGTCTGACATCTTCTCAAGTCACATCAACTAGTCTGACGTCCTCTCAAATCACATCAACTAGTCTGACGTTTTCTCAAGTCAAAACAACTAGTATGACGTCACATCAAGTCACATCAACTAGTCTGACGTGTTCTCAAGTCACATCAACTAGTCTGACGTCTTCTCAAGTCAAATCAACTAGTCTGACGTCTCATCAAGTCACAACAACTAGTCTGACGTATTCTCAAGTCACATCAACTAGTCTGACGTATCATCAAGTCACATCAACTAGTCTGACGTGTTCTTATGTCACATCAACTAGTCTGACGTGTTCTTAAGTAACATCAACTAGTCTGACGTCTTCTCAAGTCACATCAACTAGTCTGACGTCTTCTCAAGTTTCATCAACCAGTCTGACGTCTCATTAAGTCACATCAACTAGTCTGACGTCTCATCAAGTCACATCAACTAGTCTGACGTCTCCTCAAGTCACATAAACTAGTCTGACGTCTCATCAAGTCAAATCAACTAGTCAGACGTCTCATCAAGTCACATCAACTAGTCTGACGTGTTCTTATGTCACATCAACTAGTCTGACGTGTTCTCAAGTCACATCAACTAGTCTGACGTCTTCTCAAGTCACATCAACTAGTATGACGTCTTCTCAAGTCACATCAACCAGTCTGACGTGTCATCAAGTCACATCAAACTAGTCTGACGTCTCATCAAGTCACATCAACTAGTCTGACGTCTCCTCAAGTCACATCAACTAGTCTGACGTCTCATCAAGTCACATCAACTAGTCTGACGTCTCATCAAGTCCCATCAACTAGTCTGACGTTTCCTCAAGTCACATCAACTAGTCGGACGTATTCTCAAGTCACATCAACTAGTCTGACGTATTCGCAAGTCACATCAACCAGTCTGAGGTATCATCAAGCCACAACAACTAGTCTGACGTCTCATCAAGTCACATTAACTAGTCTGACGTCTCATCAAGTCACATCAACCAGTCTGACGTCTCATCAAGTCCCATCAACTAGTCTGACGTATCCTCAAGTCACATCAACTATTTTGACGTATCCTCAAGTCACATCAACTAGTCTGACGTGCTCTCAAGTCATATCAACTAGTCTGACGTATCCTCAAGTCACATCAACTAGTCTGGCGTGCTCTCAAGTCACATCAACTATTCTGACGTGTTCTCAAGTCACATCAACTAGTCTGACGTGTTCTCAAGTCACATCAACTAGTCTGACGTCTTCTCAAGTCACTCCAACTAGTCTGACGTCTTCTCAAGTCACATCAACTAGTCTGACGTCTTCTCCAGTCACATCAACTAGTCTGAGGTCTTCTCAAGTCACATCAACTAGACTGACGTATCATCAAGTCACATCAACTAGTCTGACGTGTTCTCAAGTCACATCAACTAGTCTGACGTCCTCTCAAGTCACATCAACTAGTCAGACGTATCCTCAGGTCACATCAACTAGTCTGACGTATCCTCAAGTCACATCAACTAGTCTGACGTTCTCTCAAGTCACATCAACTAGTCTGACGTGTTCTCAAATCACATCAACTAGTCTGACGTGTTCTCAAGTCACATCAACTAGTATGACGTCTTCTCAAGTCAAATCAACTAGTCTGACGTGTTCTCAAGTCACATCAACTGGTCTGACGTCTTCTCAAGTCACATCAACTAGTCTGACGTCCTCTCAAATCACATCAACTAGTCTGACGTCTTCTCAAGTCAAAACAACTAGTATGACGTCACATCAAGTCACATCAACTAGTCTGACGTGTTCTCAAGTCACATCAACTAGTCTGACGTCTTCTCAAGTAAAATCAACTAGTCTGACGTCTCATCAAGTCACAACAACTAGTCTGACGTATTCTCAAGTCACATCAACTAGTCTGACGTATCATCAAGTCACATCAACTAGTCTGACGTGTTCTTATGTCACATCAACTAGTCTGACGTGTTCTTAAGTAACATCAACTAGTCTGACGTCTACTCAAGTCACATCAACTAGTCTGACGTCTTCTCAAGTCACATCAACCAGTCTGACGTCTTCTCCAGTCACATCAACTAGTCTGACGTCTTTTCAAGTCACATCAACTAGTCTGACGTATCATCAAGTCACATCAACTATTCTGACGTATCCTTAAGTCACATCAACTAGTCTGACGTGCTCTCAAGTCATAT
>JABXNX010002100.1:0-10227 GCA_014843695.1 Archivesica marissinica | reverse complement strand
GCGTATGTACCTATCACAAATAGAGCGGTTACCATGGCCTCCCGATGTGTTGCAGTCCGTGACTGTTGTATCGCTCCTTGTCTCCGAATGGTCACTATGATTACAACGTAGGTTATAGGTAGAACAATAAAACATAAACTTGTTCCGCACCAAACGACTAATTGGACACTTTCAGTTAAGTCCACAACTTGAACTATCGACTTCCCGAATGTAAGTCCAGTGACGGAAGCAGCGACTGCGACTGCAAATCCCCAGATGCTGACCACACACATGTTTCCGCGCCTTTTTGATAGAATTGTATTGTGGTGCAGCGGTTTAGTCACAGCTACAAGCACACATATTGTAATACCAACAATTGTCAAAGTACCTATGATACTTGGCATTAAATAAATGCTAGATAAAACAGTGACAAACACGTCATTCTTAGATAAATGTATACTTGACGTTGTAGATGACATTTCTCCTTGCATGGTTGAGTCTTGTGATCCGTTTATTGTTGACGTTGCATTTATTGTACTGCTTTACCTTGTCGTCTTAGATAGCAGCTGTCTCAATTCTTCTGGGAGATTGAGTGGGTAGCTGTATTCGTACGAGTTGTTGAATGAACTGAGTTGACTATCGTTCTGGTACTGTCCGGGATGCTCGATGATATTAATCCATGGATTGGCGAATGCTTTGAACTTCAATACGATGTGCATCGCTGCGAGAAGGAGGTCCGACAACGTCAGACTTAGCACAAACTTCATGTGTGTTTTCAAATTAAAGTCCATAATTGTTAGGATTACAATAACATTGAGTATGCAAGACACTGCTGCCAAGGATGCAGTAGCGGTATAAATATGGCTTATTAGCTGAATATTATCATTCCAATCGGTCAAATCGTCTTCATTTAACACAGGTGCGTTGTCATAGTAGTAGTATTGTGAGTCACAGTAGTCCTCCATTTCCAATAATTATGAATAATAATAACAACAGTATCTTTATATTCTACTTTCTGTTACCATATTAACTCTGGCTCGACTATTAAAATGTTATAGATTCTTATCTAGTAGATATATTGTAAATGTGAGTTTGAAACGATCGTTGGCATTGGCTCATGTATGAAATAAACGGTTTATAGCGACTGCTGTCATTGGCGGAGGCGTGAATCGTTAATGAAAACCAAGCATGTTAATCTCTTCTGGTGTTCGCCTATTTCTTATTCCGTTGTACATTTATATACAGAGTGCATACATATAACAGTTTTATTCTGAACTCGAGGTAGACTGTACCTTCAATTCGAATGAATTTCTACTGCATATATTATGAATGCTTCCAATTAACTTTCAAATTAATAACAGGTTAAGTTGAGTTGCTAAATTCATGCAGGGTTCTAGACGATATACAAACATTTCTAATCTAATTTAGTACATGCAGCGTGTAATCTCGTTTAGTACATACAACGTGTAATCTCATTTAGTACATACAATGTGTAATCTCATTTAGTACATGGAACGTGTAATCTCATTTAGTGCATACAACGTGTAATCTCATTTAGTACAGGCAGCGTGTAATCTCATTTAGTACATGCAACGTGTAATCTCATTTAGTACATACAACGTGTAATCTCATTTAGTATATGCAACGTGTAATCTCATTTAGTACATGCAACGTGTAATCTTATTTAGTACATACAACGTGTAATGTCATTTAGTACATGGAACGTATAATCACATTTAGTACATGCAGCGTGTAATCTCATTTAGTACATACAACGTGTAATCTCATTTAGTACATGAAACGTGTAATCTCATTTAGTACATGCAACGTGTAATCTCATTTAGTACATACAACGTGTAATCTCATTTAGTATATGCAACGTGTAATCTTATTTAGTACATACAACGTGTAATCTCATTTAGTACATACAACGTGTAATCTCATTTAGTATATGCAACGTGTAATCTCATTTAGTACATGCAACGTGTAATATTATTTAGTACATACAACGTGTAATCTCATTTAGTACATGCAACGTGTAATCTTATTTAGTACATACAACGTGTAATCTCATTTAGTACATGAAACGTGTAATCTTATTTAGTACATGAAACGGGTAATCTCATGTAGTACATGAAGCGTGTAATCTCATTTAGTACATGCAACGTGTAATCTCATTTAGTACATGAAACGTGTAATCTTATTTAGAACATGAAACGGGTAATCTCATTTAGTACATGAAACGTGTAATCTCATTTAGTACATGAAACGTGTAATCTCATTTAGTACATACAACGTGTAATCTCATTAAGTACATGCAACGTGTAGTCTCATTTAGTACATGCAACGTGTAATCTCATTTAGTACATGCAACGTGCAATCTCATTTAGTACATACCGTGTAATCTCATTTAGTACATGCAACATGTAGTCAGATGGTATTTTAGTCATGGATTCCTATTTCATTGATGTGTACACTTAAATACATTGGGCCAACCTTGATGACGGACGAGTCGGCCAGGTGAACATGCAATGCATGGATTTTACTGTTATATTACCTGTCATTACTAGCAACACATTAATTATCAATAATTAAATAATTGTATTTGGAGAAAAAGCATCTAGAGGATAGTTATAGTTAACGGTCGCCATGAGCATGGAGATTGTACTTTCCACGGGATGTAGAGAACTAGACCGGTTGCCAGTACAGTGGATTACTTAATAACAGGATCTGAATAATTTTAACTCAGTCTGTAATAGGAGTGTTCTTGATTTATCTGAATTATCAGATCATTGTCCAATTGCATTTCTTTGAAACGCGCTGATGTTATACCTATAATAGATTGTTGTAATGTTGATAATATTGTATGGGACACTTCAAAAACTGATTATTTCGTAAATTTGCTAATTACCAAGAAATCGATAGTGGATGATGTAACAAGTCAGTTATCGATGGTTGATATTAACCAATGTATTCATGATTATAATTATGTATGTCTATGTATACAGGATTATAGTTATCGTGACAACTACGGGTGTTATTCGAACAGGTGTTATCATGTTGCATGTAAATCAGTGTTTGATTTATATATCTATAAGCACACTATAACTATTTTACTATGTTTAAATGTGCACCTTACCACATATGAGTGAAAGGTGGTGTGATGCATATAATATGCCACCAGCACGGTGTACATGGTGTATGTATCCCACCCTTATTTACTCACAGTTTATATCAAATGTACACACAGTAATGTACAATGTACTGTTGTTTTTATTTTTTTTATTTAAGTTTACTTAACGTCGCTACCGGTTTCCCATTTGAGCGACGGGCAGTTTACCTAACAACACCTTTCATGGGCAGGCTCCAGCGGTTAACCAGTACTTGGTACACCAACCTACCGTAAGAAACTGCCAACGTTTTCATATAAATGAGACACGGTCTGAGCGGGGCTCGAACCCGTGACCATCAGAGATGATAGGTATACAAGTCAGCGACCTTAACCACTCGACCACGGAGGCGGACTCCAATGTATTGTAACTTGAATGTACATATATATATTTTTTGTAATTGTTATTCACATATACTCTATATTGGTAGCATGCGTGGTATAACAATATTGCACAACGACATTTTAAGCTTAAATAAACAGTTCCACATGATTGGAGAGGTACTCATATACATATTAATTCCCTTCTAAATTGTTGCAACTTTTCTAACTCATTTAACAAGTTGTATCCCTCTGGCATGGCGGAACGCATTCGCTCTCGATACTTGCCGTGTAGGTGTCAGGAAACGCTGTTCCAGGGATGTGATATACGTTCAAACCCTACTTAGAAAACGTAGACCCACATACAAGAAATACCAGATAGTCGCTCCTCCTCTTTGTGTTCACAGATATGTGCTAATATTATAATCATGCTGCTATGTGTGTTATGTGATTAAGAATGGTACGTATGTACATATGATAATGCTAATTCTGTTTGATGTACGTAAACATTATGCATGTATGAAATAAAAAGTTTGAATGAATTCACTAAATTAAATACGGTCTATGATGTTTCTATTAAGTGTTTTTATAAAACCTAATTAACCAAACCAAAGTCTAAAACATGTAAATCATTATGGTTTAACGACGAGTGCCGTCAAAATAATTTTCGGAATGTAAAAGGAATTTGTTTTACAAATAAATCTGACGAAAACAACTTTGTTAAAACCAAACGACGTGTTAAATGGAAATTCTATTATAAAGAGAAGCAGAAATTGTCAAGCTTAAGTAAAATCTCACCACGTAAAGTTTGGAAATATTAAAATAAATTTAAACAAGCTAGTAGTTATGCTAGTGACATTCACTTAGCGGATTATACAAACTATTTTTCTAATAGTTCAAACGATGCAGAACCTAACACATATCTGTCTGATGATTTACATAGCAATACGGTCAATGTTGAACAATTAGAAAAAACGATCACTGTAGAAAAAACTATGTTCAGCGTTATAAAAGTTGTGATTATGATAAAAAAGTATCTCATTTCTTTACTGGCTCAAATAATTTTATATCACCATATTTATGTCTGATTTTTAATCACATATTACTTATCCCGAGGCATGGACCGAGTAGTAATTGTTCCATTTTCAATTTTGTTTTAGAGATAACCGTTCTACAGCTGATGCTATATTTTTGCTACATTCAATAATTCAAAAGGTATTATCTAAAAATGCCAAGCTTTGGTGTATATTAATTTTATAGATTACCAGCGCGCTTTTGATACCGTAAATCGGGAAGCTTTGTGGGACAAATTAATCCAATCTGGCGTGAGCTGTAAAATGGTGCGTGTGTTTTACGCTTATTTATCGTCGCTACCGGTTGCCCATATGAGCAACGCCTCCTGAAGAGATTTGTTATTTAGATTTTGGAGGATAGTGCATGATACAGACACAGAGACACATTCCAGAATCTCCTCTGGTTCTTTTACCGACACGAGACCTCGGTTTAACGTCCCATCTGAAAGACTGTTAATTTTATTAGGGTCAGACTGGGGATCGAACCTGCGATCCCTGGATTACCAGTCCAGCGTGTTACCATCTTAGCTTAAGTAGGGTTTATAAACAGTGAATAGGAAGGCTTACCGTTCGATAAAGGGGATTGCTTGTTTACATGCAGGTTGTATATTCCTAGGCGGAAGTGCATCTCGAATATAGCCCTAATAACTAATATAGTTCATTCTTCTTTTTGGTAAAACTGCATTTTCATGACAGGCAGTGTATAGTTTTTGTGTTTTTTTGAGAATTTACGTGAAGGGTACCGTTAATCTTCACCATTAGCAAGCATGCCATTATAGCAATGCACCAACAGCGTGGAGGATGTATGTGCTGTTCCAAGTAATAATAAAAAAATAATAATAAAGACTTTATTTAACGAGAAAACTCATTTGAACAATTAAGTCAACCTATCACGAGGCTGTCCGATTAGCGCAGTGCTTAGCGCTCTCGCTTCTCACAAATGCAACCCGGGTTCGACCCTCAGATCGGGAATAATGCGAGATGGTATGGTGGCCTCAAGATCGGACAGGCTTGTTTTCTACAGGTACTGAGGTTTACTCCCTCACGAATGACCACATATACGCTTTCATCCGCGCCAACGATAGTGATTAATATAAGTTGTTAGAACTTGCTTTGCAATCGGTGTAAAATAAATAAAGCTTAAGTACCACGAGGTCCCCAACAAATTAAAACATGAAATAGCATAATGAAACATGTAAACAGTAACTATTAAAACTACGTATACGTATAGTTTCTAATTTATCGGGCATAGACGGAATATGTGAACTTATATACTTTACGAGGCCCTCGAATGGTGACTGGCGATGTTACCCATTCTCCCAAAGTAGATTAAATTTCAAATAGTGATACAAAACACAATAAATTACTAGTATTACTTAGTTATTATTAGGCGCTTCCCCTGTAGCCAGTGTTTATTAATTGGATTGCTGTAAAAGAAATATAATCTAATGTGGTAAAATTAATTTCCCGATGATTAAATGTCATTAAATGTTATAAATTAATTTGCGGCGCTATATTAATATTAGTATTGCTAGTAATGGTCATGATACATTGTCAATTTACAGAATAATTAAAATTCTTCAGTATGTCAAAATATATTTTTTATTATAGAGTTTAAACCAAGTGCTTGTTAACCGCTGGTGCCTGCTCAGGGAATGTGTGTTTAGGTAAACTGCCCGTAGCTCAAATTGGCAACCGGTAGCCTCCCTAAGAGATTAGTCATTTTAGATTTTTGGAAGATAGTGCAATGATACAGACATAGACCCATTCCAGAGTCTCCTCTGGTCCGTGTACGTGCACTGTATAAAGCACCGACACGAGACCTCGGATTAAAGTCCCATCTGAAAGACGAGGTCAGACGGGGGATCGAACCTGCAATCCCTGGATTACCAGTCCAATGGAAGTCCAATTAGCATACTATTAGGTAGCGAAGTCCGACAACGTCACATAATCTGCGCGGGCACTCAGCATATCGGCGCAGACGGGAGACTGGAGAATGATGCAATAATTGTGTTATTGCGTAATGGGCTATTATTAGAACTGCTAAGACAGCGACGAGGATGATATATTTCATTTATTTAAATGTGTATAGACGGGTAGCTATACAATGTACGTGTATTGATATTGTATAATAAAACTATAAACGCAACGTGAAGTACTGAGTATTGAGACTGCCACTATTACGAGTTCACGAACCTCCGACGTCACATATTATGGGTGTCACGTGTTATGGTGTCACATGTCCCTATGTGACATTGAGAAACACTTGTTTATAACATTAGATTAATCGCTCTTATGGTCTCATTCCTGCTGGTATCCATGGTCACGAGGGAGCGGATAGTGCAATGTGGATTTACCACTCCACTTTAAGGACTCCACCACCGTGGTTCTGACGGATCTCGAACTCACAACCTCTCGGTCACAAGGCGGACATCGTATACATTACCTGACATAACCACCTCCCTTGTGGGTATTATTAGATTACAAACAATTGTACAATACACTGAACGGCTTTAAAAACGCACCACCTATAGATATGTAGTTTATTCAACAAAAGGTTACAAACCCATGAGTTTACATGGTACAAATAACATTTTACAAATAATAGTCAATGGTGTTTGAAGACATGCATTCTTAAATACATACGTGTATGTAACTAAGGTGATTCAACAAAGTATACTTGTTTGATTGGTAAATACCCAGTATGTGCATTATTTTATATTAAACATTTATTCTTATGCCCTTTTATAAACCAACTATTTTTATACCAGCTAGACATGTATATATGTATACTGGGTAGACACCTTAGCTAACTTTTAACAGAGATAATAGTTACTTAAATAGTTATTTAAAACACGTCATACCGTGTCATGTCGTCATACCGTTGTACTTATTAATAGTGGACTGCTGTCGAAAGGTCAGAGTACAGACGGATATGTAGTCCAGGTTCGATCCCCCGTCTGACCCTAATAAAATTAACAGTCTTTCAGATGGGACGTTAAACCGAGGTCTCGTGTCGGTGATTTACACCGTGCACGTAACAGAACCAGAGGAGATTCTGGAATGGATCTCTGTCTGTATCATGCACTATCCTCCAAAATCTAAAATAACTAATCTCTTCAGGAGGCGTCGCTCATATGGGCAACCGGTAGCGACGATAAATAAACGTAAACACACACACAAAGGTCAGAGTCAAATCATGTCCTATGCGTAAATGTACGAAATTAACCATTTTAATAGTTATGTTATGTTATATTTCGGGTTTTACGCCTGCATCAGCGCCATTTCGGGCTATATCGCCGGCGGACAGTTTACCTAACAACACCTTTCCTGGGCAGGCTCCAACGATTAACCAGTACTTGGGTGCACCAACCTCCGTAAGAAACTGCCAATATTTTCATATAAATGAGACACGGCCTGAGCGGGGCTCGAACCCGTGACCATCAGTGATGATCAGTCAGATACAAGTCAGCGACCTTAACCACTCGACCACGGAGGCGGACCCATTTCAATAGTAATTAGTAGGGTCTTGTTATATAAGTGTGTGTTTTAAGGATGATATAAGCCTCAAACAGATCCAATATGTAATGTATATCCTATGCATAATATTAGTAATCTATCTGGCAACATTGTTGCATAGTTTAGCATAGTATGTGTATTTTCAGTTACGATAGTCTATATTCAAAATGTAACATTGTACATTTAAACTATATTTATGAACAACTTATATTAATCACTCTCGTTGGTTCGGATGAAAACGTATATGTGGTCATTCATGTGGGAGGACCCGGAGTACCCGGCAAAAACCCACCTGTCCGATCTGGCGACCATCGTACCATCTCACATACGTCCCTGGTCCGAGGATCGAACCCGGGTTGCATTGATGAGAAGCGAGCGCGCTAACCACTGCGCTAATCGGACAACCTTTTGAATATTCGTGTAACCCATTTAACCTCCAATATTCGGTCATGCTTGTGTATATTTCATTGTACATATATTTCATTCGTGGATGTCATGTGGAAATCGCGATAGTGCATTGCTAGCGCGTTCGCTTCAAGTTTGAAAGGTCTGGGGTTAGTGCCCATATGTAGCTGTTACGATTGTTTCCTTATTCAAGGTACTTAAATTCCATATTTCCTATTCTCTCTCCCTCGGGCGATGGATTCCATCAGGAATGAGGTATCGATAGCGATTAATCCAATGTTGTTAAAACTTGTTTGTTTGGCTTTTATTTTCTCAAAAAAATGCACATTCTAACACAGCTCGGTATTTTGTCTGTATACATACACATCGAACCTACAACGGTGAGGGCAAGCGATTTGACCATAAACCGTATTCTATCGGCCACGGAGGCCCTAAATTCACAGACAATTTACATTTCACATTTTATAAACGAAATACCCATTGGTTTTAATCCTTATACATTGTATTTAAATTATATTTTCTGAACGTTTGGAGATTGTAAATGGCACAAATGTTACAAAAGTGTTTTGTTCATTTTAATCAATTACTGTAACGGCGACGTGACGTCATATAACAACTTTAGCCAATCAGCAACGTCTATGGGGTAATTTACCGGAATGTAAACGCAGTAGATTAGAAGGACCCAACTTGGTGAGCGTAATAACAAAATTCATAAGAAAATCTTAATATATGAAAAGTGGAAAAGAGAGACATGTATGGCATACCATAAATTAGCCTAGGAACAGGCGTCGATATATTTAGCCTGATCAGTCATATACATATATTTTAACACTAGATCATTAATTGGGCCGTATTGAGCTTCTGATAATATCAACTGTCATTTTGCCAGAAGTTAAAAATCGACAGAATGGAACACAGGTTTAACATAAACTCATATAAACATAGGTTATGACTGCTGTATATTAAAAATAAATTTATTATACTGGGGGGGTGACTTGGAGTGATTTCAGGTATTGGACCACGACTGCTGTAACCATTATCAGCCATGGGCGTTTATTCTGAATACTCCATCTTTGGTTCTGAATAACTGTTGTGAAAATGTATATATTTACCAAATTTACTTGTTTCTTTAGTAAATGTTATATTGGTAAAATGACAATTTTCAAAATCTAAGATTACTGTATTGTATTTCCTTTTATTGCATAGTACATCAAGTGAGAGTTGAGTTGCAATGTGATGTTGGCATAGAACAAAATAAGAAGCAAATTACAGTACTGCAATTCATACATATTACATTTATATTTAGTATTAAATTAATTCATATATTAGAAGAACATTAATTGTACAATTTAATTGAAACTGAAACACACAAATATTCAGTATACTATAAATATGAAACGAGCCCAACATAGCACGCCAAGCACTGGATTGGAATCCACAGAGCACACGGAAAAGAGGTCGACTAGTTACGACATGACGAAGGACTCTGGACAGTGAGCTGCGCCGAAGTAGGATGTCCTGGGGGGAAGCCAAGGCAGCAGCAACGGACCGGTCCAAGTGGAGAGCAGTGGTGAAGGCCCTATACCCCAACCGGGGTAAAGAGGATTAAGTAAGTATAAATATGAATATCGGATATTTGAGCCCAACTCACACCGTGTTTCTTTAACAATGGTCAGTTTCTTACGGAGGTTCGTGCACCATGTACTGGTTGTGGCCTGCCCAGGAAAGGTGTTGTTAGGTAAACTGCCCGTATCTCAAATT
>JABXNX010002099.1:0-10235 GCA_014843695.1 Archivesica marissinica | reverse complement strand
CTATCAATGCTTTCATATTGAATGACACCCAGTCACTATCAATGCTTTCATATTGAACGACACCCAGTCACTATCAATGCTTTCATATTGAACGACACCCAGTCACTATCAATGCTTTCATATTGAATGACACCCAGTCAATATCAATACTTTCATATCGAACGACAACCAGTCACTATCAATGTTTTCATATTGAATGACGCCCAGTCACTATCAATGCTTTCATATTGAATTACACCCAGTCACTATCAATGCTTTCATATTGAACGACACCCAGTCACTATCAATGCTTTCACATTGAACGACACCCATCACTACCAATGCTTTCATATTGAACGACACCCAGTCACTATCAATACTTCATATTGAACGACACCCAGTCACTATCAATGATTTCATATTTAACGACGCCCATTCACTATCAATGCTTTCATATTGAACGACACCCAGTCACTATCAATACTTTCATATTGAACGACACCCAGTCACTATCAAAACTTTCATATTGAACTACACCAAGTCACTATCAATGCTGTCATATTGAACAACGCCAAGTCACTATCAATGCTTTCATATTGAACAACGCCAAGTCACTATCAAGGCTGTCATATTGAACAACGCCAAGTCACTATCAAGGCTGTCATATTGAACAACACCCACACACAACCAAAACAACCCAACACACAACCAAAACACACCCACACACAACCAAAAACACACCCAGTCACTATCAAGGCTGTCATATTGAACAACGCCAAGTCACTATCAATGCTTTCATATTGAACAACGCCAAGTCACTATCAATGCTTTCATATCGAACGACACCCAGTCACTATCAATGCTTTCATATTGAATGACACCCAGTCACTATCAAGGCTGTCATATTGAACGACACCCAGTCACTATCAATGCTTTCATATTGAACGACACCCAGTCACTATCAATGCTTTCATATTGAATGACACCCAGTCACTATCAATGCTTTCATATTGAATGACACCCAGTCACTATCAATGCTTTCATATTGAATGACACCCAGTCACTATCAATGCTTTCATATTGAATGACGCCCAGTCAATATCAATGCTTTCATATTGATTGACTCCCAGTCACTAGCAATGCTTTCATATTGAACGACACCCAGGCACTATCAATGCTTTCATATTGAACGACACCCAATCACTATCAATGCTTTCAGATTGAATGACACTCAGTCACTATGAATGTTTTCAGATTGAACGACACCCAGTCACTAGCAATGCTTTCATATTGAATGACACCCAATCACTATCAATGCTTTCATATTGAACGACACCCAATCACTATCAATGCTTTCAGATTGAATGACTCCCAGTCACTATGAATGTTTTCAGATTGAACGACACCCAGTCACTAGCAATGCTTTCATATTGAATGACACCCAGTCACTATCAATGCTGTCACATTGAACGACACCCAGTCACTATCAATGCTGTCACATTGAACGACACCCAGTCACTATCAATGCAGTCATATTGAACGACACCCAGTCACTATCAATGTTTTCATAATGTACGACGCCCAGTCACTATCAATGCTGTCATATTGAACGACACCCAGTCACTATCAAGACTTTCATATTGAAGGACACCCAATCACTATCAAGACTTTCATGTTGAACGACACCCAGTCACTATCAATGCCACACCCAGTCACTATCAATGCTTTCATATTGAACGACACCCAGTCACTATCAAGGCCACACCCAGTCACTATCAAGACTTTCATATTGAACGACACCCAGTCACTATCAATACGTTCATATTGAACGACACTCAGTCACTATCAAGACTTTCATATTGAACGACACCCAGTCACTATCAATGCTTTCAAATCGAACGACACCCAGTCACTATCAATGCTTTCATATTGAACGACACCCAGTCACTATCAATGCTTGAACGACACCCAGTCACTACCAATCCTGTCACTTTGAACGACACCCAGTCACTATCAATGCTGTCATATTGAAGGACACCCAGTCACTATCAATGCTGTCATATTGAACGACACCCAGTCACTATCAATGCTTTCATATTGAACGACACCCAGTCACTATCAATGCTGTCACATTGAACGACACCCAGTCACTATCAATGCATTCATATTGAACGACACCCAGTCACTATAAAGACTTTCATAATGAACGACACCCAGTCACTATCAATGATTTCATATTGAACGACACCCAGTCACTATCAATGCTTTCATATCAATGACACCCAGTCACTATCAATGCTTTCATATCGAACGACACCCAGTCACTATCAATGCTTTCATATTGAACGACACCCAGTCACTATCAATGCTTTCATATTGAACGACACCCAGTCACTATCAATGCTTTCATATTGAACGACACCCAGTCACTATCAATGCTTTCATATTGAACGACACCCAGTCACTATCAATACTTTCATATTGAACGACACCCAGTCACTATCAATGCTTTCATATTGAACGACACCCAGTCACTATCAAGACTTTCATATTGAACGACACCCAGTCACTATCAAGACTTTCATATTGAACGACACCCAGTCACTATCAATGCCACACCCAGTCACTGTCAATGCTTTCATATTGAACAACACCCAGTCACTATCAATGCCACACCCAGTCACTATCAATGCCACACCCAGTTACTATCAATGCCACACCCAGTCACTATCAATGCTACACCCAGTCACTATCAATGCTACACCCAGTCACTATCAATGCCACACCCAGTCACTATCAATGCCACACCCAGTCACTATCAATGCCACACCCAGTCACTAGCAATGCCACACCCAGTCACTATCAATGCCACACCCAGTCACTATCAATGCCACACTCAGTCACTATCAATACTTTCATATCGAACCGCCCACTTAACACTGGGAATAATTCCTCCAGACATCCATAGTATGTGTGTGTGGGGGGGGGGGAGGAATAACACACTTTCTGTATACCTATTTCTATATAATTATATACTACTATAAAGCTTACAAACGAAGCTTATCTCATCTGCAGATCCAACGACAAAGGGTGCAGGTGGTGTGAACGTAGAGGATAAGCCACCACCTCGACCCCCGAAACAAGCACACATGGCACAACCAACACCAAGTAAGTATCTCAATCAAGTACTGCTTTACTTTATTGCTGTGTGTTTTACGTTTATTTATCGTCGCTGCCGGTTGCCCATATGAGCGACGCTTCCTGAAGAGATTAGTCATTTTAGAATGTTGGAGGATGGTGCAATGATACAGACAGTGACCCATTCCAGAGTCTCCTCTGGTTCTTTTACGTGCACGGTGTACAGCACCGACACGAGACTTCGGTTTAACGTCCCACCTGAAAGACTGTTAATTTTATTATGGTCAGACGGGGGATCGAACCTGCGATCACTTGATTACCAGTCCAGCGTGTTTCCACCGGACTACATATTCGTCTGTGACTTTATTTCACGCCATTTATTGCAAATCTATATAGGAAAGTGTGTATTAGACCGAATCGACATCGTGTATTTGAAGTAAATGTGGATCTACTTTACACGTGTATATATACTCAAGAGTGTGATATTCGGTCAATGAATCTCTAGGGACCGTGGGAAAGTCTTTCAAATTGATTTAGTGACCGCTGTTCATGTGATAAAGAGCATATGTGACTCGTTTTCATTTCATGAACTTTTATAAAACTTATCCACAATTAATAAAAACAATTCTAAACTCGTTCAATAAAAGTGTATCGTGATTAAATGAAAACTCGTCACAAATGATAAATTATCTATCAATTAGATATGCCGTATGGGCTTATTGTAATATTTTGATATGGCAAACAACGGAAGCTTTAAGCTTCCGATTTAATCCATTTTCGTGTTGTATACAATGTATATGTAATGTACATTATTATCGAATAAATATGTTTAAACCAAACAACGGAAATAAAACAATGATGCTGAACTATCAACGAGGAACTAGGCAAAACACGACCAGATTATTGATATGTTCTTGTGGTCGCGACCAGAATACATTATTCTAGCCACACATACTTTTTATTTGATGGAAATTGGACAAATAATACATAATTACCCATGATTCATAATAGCCGGAAATATATTTGCGGATTTATCTGAATGGACAATAGTTTTACTTGTTGTTTTCTAGTTGTTTTGTACTGTGTAATAACAGCTAGATAATATAATTTTCCTAGTTTGAGCTGAGGCGAATTAGAGGAAAATTAATTTCCCGCTTTTTATAATAAAGCTCCGCTATAGGTGTAGCGGTGGTCACTGGCGTGACTGGATCACGCGGGTAAGTTACACGGAATATCATTCAGCTTTGGGGCGTTGACCAGTTTGTACACACATTTTCAATTTTTTAATTATATTATATTATTTCAAATTCGGTAAGAGTGTTACTCATTGTTAGTATAGTATATGTACAGTGCATATGTTGAATAATGTACCTGTATTAATTTGCTAATCAAGGTGAAGGAACTTGTATAATTGACAGTCAATTATTTATATTATCAGGAATATCATGCCATGAATGTCAGATGGTCATCCCAAGTGCTATATCCAAAATATAAGCTGAACTTTTGAAATGATATTTGAAAATATATTACTGTTGTTTATTTGTCTTTGAAGTACTTTTATTGAATACGATGGTTTACAGAGGTCACACCAATGTAAGAGTTGAGTTGAGTCAGTTAAGTGAAGGTGGATTGTCCATACAGGAGATAGTTAAGTAAAGGGCAGTGGTTCTCTCGAGGAAACACACTGTCTGCAGCTTCAGCATCATGCCAGAGCAATAAAATAAAACGTCACCATCTACTCGGCACCGCCATCTCACTGTACATGCATACTTATGATTAATTGTGTGTTTTACGTTTATTTATCGTCGCTACCGGTTGCCCATATGAGTGACGCCTCCTGAAGAGATTAGTCATTTTAGGAGTGTGCAATGATACAGACAGAGACCCATTCCAGAGTCTCCTCTGGTTCTTGTACGTGCACGGTGTAGAGCACCGACACGAGACCTCGGTTTTACGTCCCATCTGAAAGACTGTTAATTTTATTAGGGTCAGACGGGGGATCGAACCTGCGATCCCTGGATTACCAGTCCAGCGTGTTACCACTGGGCTATAGATCCGTCTGTTGAATATGATTAAGCTACTGTAACAAATACCAAGAATACAAACTGTGAGTCCTTTGTATATTTAGAGAAACCGATGATAAAACCAAAGCCAAGACAACCCACTACGTACGATAATAAGGCTCCTCCACTACTAGGTATGTCCTGTATTCCATATGTTCTCTACAAAGGTTAGATAGTGGCTTATGTCACATATTTGTGTTTTATTGTACGTTAAAGCAACATTACATCGCAAAAAGCAAATACATGTACAATGCATTGATGCATAGATATAAACACCGCACGATAATGACAACATTATCGGAAGAGTCCATTGACTTGTTATAGGTGTTTTTATATTACTACCGTATTTCATATGCAAATTGACTATTTATATGCAAACGTTACCATTCAATTTTATAGACTACACAATAGTTAATTTGCATATGAAATAATAATATAAAAACACCAATAGCAAGTCAATGGACTCTTCCGATATTGTTGTCATTATCTTCCGATAATGTTGTCATTATCGTGCGGTGTTTATACTACACATGCTTCCGAATACATTCGAAAACTAACATTGAATCATTAAACAGTGTTTTTGTGGTTTACAAACTTTCAGCATTTTAGTAGGAGTTCAGGTATAACAGTCATCCATGCTCCTGAATTGACGTTTGTTTGTCATTGGAGTCAATACCAATCGCGAGATAATGTCGTTTAGAGATAATTTAGTTTATACAAATTTATTTTAGCTCGATTGCGAAACAAGTTATTTCAACTTATATTTATCACTCTCGAGACCTCATTCCTGATGGAATCCATCGCCACGAGGGAGAGAGACGAGGCAACGTGGAATTTAAATGCTCTGCCTAAGGGCACAATCGTAACGGCTCCAGCGGGGCTCGAACTCCGGACCTTTCGCACCTTAAGCGAACGCGCATCGACTGCGCTATCACGACTTCCACAGAGATAATTTAGCTAAGATTAGTCTACAAATAAATATGCATAGGTACAAATGTGAGATATAACGGTAAATCTGTACAATAAATTGTGTTATTCAGGATACACGCGCTATATTATGCATGGATGTCGACCATATAATAATCTACATTATTTTGTTATGTCAACAAACCGCGTATACGACGTTTGTTTATTAGTTGAAATACTAATACACACTGCATTGTTTGAATAGAGAAGAAGAAAGCACAGTATGGAATAGTTAGCGACACGACGCCAGTTCACAAACAGCGACCACCTGTACAAGAGGAGACAGACGAGGACAGTGATGCCGACTACGAGTTTGTGGAGCCAAATCCTACATGTACGCTAGTATATCTATACATGTCTACTCATTAAATATATTCACATACGGATATGTAGTCCAGTGGTAACACGCTGGACTAGTAATTCAGGGATCGCAGGTTCGATCCCCCGTCTGACCCTAATAAAATTAACAGTCTTTCAGATGGGACGTTAAACCGAGGTCTCGTGTCGGTGCTTTACACCGTGCACGTAAAAGAACCAGAGGAGATTATGCAATGGGTCTCTGTCTGTATCATGCACTATCCTCCAAAATCTAAAATAACTAATCTCTTCAGGAGGCGTCGCTCATATGGGCAACCGGTAGCGACGATAAATAAACGTAAAAAAAATAATCCAGTGTATATTTGTGTAAAGTTCTATCCAGTGTATATTTGTGTAATGTTCTATCCAGTGTATATTTGTGTAAAGTTCTATCCAGTGAATATTTGTGTAAAGTTCTATCCAGTGTATATTTGTGTAAGGTTCTATCCAGTATATATTTGTGTAAAGTTCTATCCAGTGTATATTTGTGTAAGTTCTATCCAGTGTATATTTGTGTAAAGTTCTATCCAGTGTATATTTGTGTAAAGTTCTATCCAGTGTATATTTGTGTAAAGTTCTATCCAGTGTATATTTGTGTAAAATTCTATCCAGTGTATATTTGTGTAACGTTCTATCCAGTGTATATTTGTGTAAGGTCTATCCAGTGTATATTTGTGTAATGTTCTATCCAGTGTATATTTGTGTAAAGTTCTATCCAGTGTATATTTGTGTAAAGTTCTATCCAGTGTATATTTGTGTAATGTTCTATCCAGTGTATATTTGTGTAAGGTTCTATCCAGTGTATATTTGTGTAACATTCTATCCAGTGTATATTTGTGTAAGGTTCTATCCAGTGTATATTTGTGTAAGGTTCTATCCAGTGTATATTTGTGTAAGGTTCTATCCAGTGTATATATGTGTAATGTTCTATCCAGTGTATATATGTGTAATGTTCTATCCAGTGTATATTTGTGTAATGTTCTATCCAGTGTATATATGTGTAAGGTTCTATCCAGTGTATATTTGTGTAAAGTTCTATCCAGTGTATATTTGTGTAAAGTTCTATCCAGTGTATATTTGTGTAAGGTTCTATCCAGCGTATATTTGTGTAAGGTTCTATCCAGTGTATATTTGTGTAAGGTTCTATCCAGTGTATATTTGTGTAAGGTTCTATCCAGTGTATATTTGTGTAAGGTTCTATCCAGTGTATATTTGTGTAAGGTTCTATCCAGTGTATATTTGTGTAAAGTTCAAAAGTTCTATCCAGTGTATATTTGTGTAAAGTTCTATCCAGTGTATATTTGTGTAAAGTTCAAAAGTTCTATCCAGTGTATATTTGTGTAAGGTTCTATCCAGTGTATATTTGTGTAAGGTTCTATCCAGTGTATATTTGTGTAAAGTTCAAAAGTTCTATCCAGTGTATATTTGTGTAAAGTTCTATCCAGTGTATATTTGTGTAAGGTTCTATCCAGTGTATATTTGTGTAAAGTTCTATCCAGTGTATATTTGTGTACGGTTCTATCCAGTGTATATTTGTGTAAAGTTCTATCCAGTGTATATTTGTGTAAGGTTCTATCCAGTGTATATTTGTGTAAGGTTCTATCCAGAGTATATTTGTGTAAAGTTCTATCCAGTGTATATTTGTGTACGGTTCTATCCAGTGTATATTTGTGTAACGTTCTATCCAGTGTATATTTGTGTACGGTTCTATCCAGTGTATATTTGTGTACGGTTCTATCCAGTGTATATTTGTGTTATATGTGTATACTTATGTTATGTTGCATAGAAATATAGTCATTATATGTGTATACTTATGTTACGTTGCATAGAAATATAGTCGTTTGTATACTTATGTTATGTTGCATAGAAATATAGTCGTTATATGTGCATACTTATGTTACGTTGCATAGAAATATAGTCGTTTGTATACTTATGTTATGTTGGTGAATAGTAATGACGAGTCTATGTGTTCAGGTAAACATTGATAAATATATACATATAACATATGGGGTAAACATTAGAATGCACCTCTGGGTTGAAACATTCCAAATATTGAACTTTGTGCATACAGTTCTTAAGATTTGTATATGTGTATCAATAGTCAATTTAGAAGCCATGTTTCTTTATATTCAACCGTCTCTGCTTCTTTTGCAAGCGAGGGGAAATAAATAATCGTCTGTGCTCGATATATTAGTCGTGCCTACACATTAATAAAGGTTAGCTACACCCCTGTGTTACTAAACATTATCCACAATTCAACTCAATTGTGTTTTACGTTTATTTATCGTCGCTACCGGTTGCCCACATGAACGACGCCTCCTGAAGAGATTAGTCATTTTAGATTTTGGAGGATAGTGCAATGATACAGACAGAGACCCATTCCAGAGTCTCCTCTGGTTCTTTTACGTGCACGGTGTAAAGCACCGACACGAGATCTCGGTTTAACGTCCCACCTGAAAGACTGTTAATTTTATTAGGGTCAGACGGGGGATCGAACCTGCGATCCCTGGATTCCTGGATTACCAGTCCAGCGTGTTACCACTTATGAACTGTCAACTCAATGATTGTAGGCATAGTGTTCTATATCATGCTATGGCACTGTACATATATCATTGTTTGGTTTAAAGTTTTATTTATCAGGATACATGTAATATACATTGAGAAATATACAGAAACATACATTTATATCGTGATAGGTGGATTGGTTTAAACATATTTATTTATCAGGATACATGTAATATACATTGAGAAATATACAGAAACATACATTTATATCGTGATATGTGGATTGGTTTAAACATATTTATTTATCAGGATACATGTAATATACATTGAGAAATATACAGAAACATACATTTATATCGTGATAGGTGGATTGGTTTAAACATATTTATTTATCAGGATACATGTAATATACATTGAGAAATATACAGAAACATACATTTATATCGTGATATGTGGATTGAACTGAAAGCAAAAAGCTTAATTGTATATCATTGTAAGGTCTTGTTTGTTATGTTTTGGGGGCTTAAAAGTCCCACCAACAGCTTAGTTCAGATGCTGTCTAGGCTGTCCGTTTAGCGCAGTGGTTAGGGGGCTCGCTTCTCACATGCAACCCGGGTTCGATCCTCGGCCCAGGAAGTATGTGAGATGGTACGGTGATCGCCAGATCGGACAGGTGGGTTTTCACCGGGTACTCCGGTTTCCTCCCACACAAATGACACATTTACACTTTCATCCGCGTCAATGAGAGTAATTAATATAAGTTGTTAAAAATTGCATTGCAATCGTTGTTAAATTAATAAAGTTTAAACTTTAATTCATATGGCGACTCTCCAGTTATTACTGCCATTGAATACAATTACACGTAAAAGTAGATTGATCCTCTTAATCTGTTTACTCTGTTTTTATCGTTGTTTCCTTTGCACCACATGTTATTCGTTTCATCCGTTTTCTCATCATTTCATTAAATATTATTAAATCTCGACAGCTATCCTACAACATACCCAACTGATAAAATTAATATGATTTTGATAAAATTACCTTTATCCTCCCGAAACATCTACTTAGGGAGCAACATTAAAAACAAATGATACCAGCTGAAAGGACCATCTTCGTGGTGGAGTCGTTACGGTCGCTGACTTGTATACACCTGTAACCTATCATCACTGATGGTCCCCGCTCAGACCGTGTCTCTTTATACGAAACTGATGGCAGTTTCTTATGGAGGTT
>JABXNX010002098.1:0-10237 GCA_014843695.1 Archivesica marissinica | reverse complement strand
AGTATGACTAGTAAATAACCAAGGAATGACAAGTAAATAACCCTAGTATGACTAGGAAATAACCCTAGTATGGCTAGGAAATAACCAAAGAATGGCTAGGAAATAACCAAAGAATGGCTAGGAAATAACCAAAGAATGGCTAGTAAATAACCAAAGAATGGCTAGTAAATAACCAAAGAATGGCTAGTAAATAACCAAAGAATGGCTAGGAAATAACCCTAGTATGACTAGGAAATAACCAAATAATGGCTAGTAAATAACCAAAGAATGGCTAGTAAATAACCCTGTATGGCTAGGAAATAACTATAGTATGACTAGGAAATAACCAAAGAATGGCTAGTAAATAACCAAAGAATGGCTAGTAAATAACCAAAGAATGGCTAGGAAATAACCCTAGTATGACTAGGAAATAACCAAAGAATGGCTAGGAAATAACCCTAGTATGGCTAGGAAATAACCCTAGTATGGCTAGGAAATAACCAAAGTATGGCTAGGAAATAACCAAAGAATGGCTAGGAAATAACCCTAGTATGGCTAGGAAATAACCAAAGAATGGCTAGGAAATAACCCTAGTATGGCTAGGAAATAACCAAAGAATGGCTAGGAAATAACCCTAGTATGGCTAGGAAATAACCCTAGTATGGCTAGGAAATAACCAAAGAATGGCTAGGAAATAACCAACTAATGGCTAGGAAATAACTCTAGTATGGCTAGGAAATAACCAAAGAATGGCTAGGAAATAACCAAAGAATGGCTAGGAAATAACCCTAGTATGACTAGGAAATAACCAAAGAATGGCTAGTAAATAACCAAAGAATGGCTAGGAAATAACCAAAGAATGGCTAGGAAATAACCCTAGTATGGCTAGGAAATAACCCTAGTATGGCTAGGAAATAACCCTAGTATGGCTAGGAAATAACCCCATTATGGCTAGGAAATAACCAAAGAATGGCTAGGAAATAACCCTAGAATGGCTAGGAAATAACTCCAGTATGACTAGGAAATAACCAAAGAATGACTAGTAAATAACCCTAGTATGACTAGGAAATAACCCTAGTATGGCTAGGAAATAACCAAAGAATGGCTAGGAAATAACCAAAGAATGGCTAGTAAATAACCCTAGTATGGCTAGGAAATAACTCTAGTATGACTAGGAAATAACCAAAGAATGGCTAGTAAATAACCAAAGAATGGCTAGTAAATAACCAAAGAATGGCTAGTAAATAACCAAAGAATGGCTAGGAAATAACCCTAGTATGACTAGGAAATAACCAAAGAATGGCTAGGAAATAACCTAGTATGAATAGGAAATAACACTAGTATGGCAGGAAATAACCCTAGTATGGCTAGGAAATAACCCTAGTATGGCTAGGAAATAACCAAAGAATGGCTAGTAAATAACCAATGAATGGTTAGGAAATAACCCTAGTATGGCTAGGAAATAACCATAGTATGGCTAGGAAATAACCCTAGTATGGCTAGGAAATAACCCTAGTATGGCTAGGAAATAACCCCATTATGGCTAGGAAATAACCAAAGAATGGCTAGGAAATAACCCTAGTATGACTAGGAAATAACCCTAGTATGGCTAGGAAATAACCCTAGTATGGCTAGGAAATAACCCTAGTATGGCTAGGAAATAACCAAAGAATGGCTAGTAAATAACCAAAGAATGGCTAGGAAATAACCCTAGTATGGCTAGGAAATAACCAAAGAATGGCTAGTATATAACCCTAGTATGGCTAGGAAATAACCCTAGTATGGCTAAGAAATAACCAAAGAATGGCTAGGAAATAACCAACTAATGGCTAGGAAATAACTCTAGTATGGCTAGGAAATAACCAAAGAATGGCTAGGAAATAACCAAAGAATGGCTAGTAAATAACCAAAGAATGGCTAGGAAATAACTCTAGTATGACTAGGAAATAACCAAAGAATGGCTAGTAAATAACCAAAGAATGGCTAGTAAATAACCAAAGAATGGCTAGGAAATAACCCCAGTATGACTAGGAAATAACCAAAGAATGGCTAGGAAATAACCCTAGTATGGCTAGGAAATAACACTAGTATGGCTAGGAAATAACCAAAGAATGGCTAGGAAATAACCAAAGAATGGCTAGGAAATAACCAAAGTGGCTAGAATAACCCTAGTATGGTAGGAAATAACTCTAGTATGACTAGGAAATAACCCTAGTATGGCTAGGAAATAACTCTAGTATGACTAGGAAATAACCAAAGAATGGCTAGTAAATAACCAAAGAATGGCTAGGAAATAACCAAAGAATGGCTAGGAAATAACCCTAGTATGGCTAGGAAATAACCCTAGTATGGCTAGGAAATAACCCTAGTATGGCTAGGAAATAACCAAAGAATGGCTAGGAAATAACCCTAGTATGGCTAGGAAATAACCAAAGAATGGCTAGGAAATAACCCTAGTATGGTAGGAAATAACCTAGTATGGCTAGGAAATAACCCTAGTATGGCTAGGAAATAACCCTAGTATGGCTAGGAAATAACCAAAGAATGGCTAGGAAATAACCAAAGAATGGTTAGGAAATAACCCTAGTATGGCTAGGAAATAACCCTAGTATGGCTAGGAAATAACCCTAGTATGGCTAGGAAATAAACCTAGTATGGCTAGGAAATAACCCCATTATGGCTAGGAAATAACCAATGAATGGCTAGGAAATAACCCTAGTATGACTAGGAAATAACACTAGTATGGCTAGGAAATAACCCTAGTATGGCTAGGAAATAACCCTAGTATGGCTAGGAAATAACCAAAGAATGGCTAGTAAATAACCAAAGAATGGTTAGGAAATAACCCTAGTATGGCTAGGAAATAACCATAGAATGGCTAGGATATAACCCTAGTATGGCTAGGAAATAACCCTAGTATGGCTAGGAAATAACCAAAGAATGGCTAGGAAATAACCAACTAATGGCTAGGAAATAACCTAGTATGGCTAGGAAATAACCAAAGAATGGCTAGGAAATAACCAAAGAATGGCTAGTAAATAACCAAAGAATGGCTAGGAAATAACCCTAGTATGGCTAGGAAATAACCAAAGAATGGCTAGTAAATAACCAAAGAATGGCTAGGAAATAACCATAGAATGGCTAGGAAATAACCCAATATGACTAGGAAATAACCAAAGAATGACTAGTAAATAACCCTAGTATGACTAGGAAATAACCCTAGTATGGCTAGGAAATAACCAAAGAATGGCTAGGAAATAACCAAAGAATGGCTAGGAAATAACCAAAGTGGCTAGAATAACCCTAGTATGGTAGGAAATAACCTAGTATGGCTAGGAAATAACCCTAGTATGGCTAGGATATAACTCTAGTATGACTAGGAAATAACCAAAGAATGGCTAGTAAATAACCAAAGAATGGCTAGGAAATAACCAGCTAATGGCTAGTAAATAACCCTAGTATGACTAGGAAATAACCCTAGTATGGCTAGGAAATAACCCTAGTATGGCTAGGAAATAACCAAAGAATGGCTATGAAATAACCAACTAATGGCTAGGAAATAACCCTGTATGGCTAGGAAATAACCAAAGAATGGCTAGGAAATAACCAAAGAATGACTAGGAAATAACCAAAGAATAGCTAGGAAATAACTCTAGTATGACTAGGAAATAACCAAAGAATGGCTAGTAAATAACCAAAGAATGGCTAGTAAATTACCAAAGAATGGCTAGTAAATAACCAAAGAATGGCTAGGAAATAACCCCAGTATGGCTAGGAAATAACCAAAGAATGGTTAGGAAATAACCACAGTATGGCTAGGATATAACTTTCGTATGGCTAGGAAATAACCCTAGTATGGCTAGGAAATAACCCTAGTATGGCTAGGAAATAAACCTAGTATGGCTAGGAAATAACCCCATTATGGCTAGGAAATAACCAATGAATGGCTAGGAAATAACCAAAGAATGGCTAGGAAATAACCTTAGTATGGCTAGGAAATAACCAAAGAATGGCTAGGAAATAACCAAAGAATGGCTAGGAAATACCCCTAGTATGGCTAGGAAATAACCCTTGTATGGCTAGGATATAACCCTAGTATGGCTAGGAAATAACCCTAGTATGGCTAGGAAATAACCAAAGAATGGCTAGGAAATAACCCTAGTATGGCTAGGAAATAACCAAAGAATGGCTAGGAAATAACCAAAGAATGGCTAGGAAATAACCCTAGTATGGCTAGGAAATAACCCTAATATGGCTAGGAAATAACCCTAGTATGGCTAGGAAATAACCAAATAATGGCTAGGAAATAACCAGCTAATGGCTAGTAAATAACCCTAGTATGACTAGGAAATAACCCTAGTATGGCTAGGAAATAACCAAAGAATGGCTAGGAAATAACCAAAGAATGGCTATGAAATAACCCTAGTATGGCTAGGAAATAACCCTAGTATGGCTAGGAAATAACCCTAGTATGGCTAGTAAATAACCAAAGAATGGCTAGGAAATAACCAGCTAATGGCTAGTAAATAACACTAGTATGACTAGGAAATAACCCTAGTATGGCTAGGAAATAACCAAAGATTGGCTAGGAAATAAACCAAAGAATGGCTAGTAAATAACCAAAGAATGGTTAGTAAATAACCAAAGAATGGCTCGTAAGTAACCAAAGAATGGCTAGAAAATAACCAAAG
Source organism: Archivesica marissinica (assembly GCA_014843695.1). Classification (NCBI taxonomy): domain Eukaryota; kingdom Metazoa; phylum Mollusca; class Bivalvia; order Venerida; family Vesicomyidae; genus Archivesica; species Archivesica marissinica. Next base: position 5,567 of record JABXNX010002098.1, on the reverse strand, counting down.
AATGGCTAGGAAATAACCCTAGTATGGCTAGGAAATAACCCAAGTACGTCTAGGAAATAACCACAGAATGGCTAGTAAATAACAAATGAATGGCTGGGAAATAACCAAAGATTGGCTAGTAAATAACCCTAGTATGGTTAGGAAATAACTCTAGTATGACTAGGAAATAACCCTAGTATGACTAGGAAATAACCAAAGAATGGCTAGGAAATAACCCTAGAATTGCTAGGAAATAACCACAGTATGACTAGGAAATAACCTAGTATGGCTAGGATATAACCAAAGATTGGCTAGGAAATAAACCAAAGAATAGCTAGTAAATAACCAAAGAATGGTTAGTAAATAACCAAAGAATGGCTCGTAAGTAACCAAAGAATGGCTAGAAAATAACCAAAGAATGGCTAGGAAATAACACTAGTATGGCTAGGAAATAACCCAAGTACGGCTAGGTAATAACCAAAGAATGGTTAGGAAATAACCAAAGAATGGTTAGGAAATAACCACAGTATGGCTAGGAAATAACCTTAGTATGGCTAGGAAATAATCCTAGTATGGCTAGGAAATAACCCTAGTATGGCTAGGAAATAACCCCATTATGGCTAGAAAATAACCAAAGAATGGCTAGCAAATATCCCTAGAATGGCTAGGAAATAACTCCAGTATGACTAGTAAATAACCAAGGAATGACAAGTAAATAACCCTAGTATGACTAGGAAATAACCCTAGTATGGCTAGGAAATAACCAAAGAATGGCTAGGAAATAACCAAAGAATGACTAGGAAATAACCAAAGAATGGCTAGTAAATAACCAAAGAATGGCTAGTAAATAACCAAAGACTGGCTAGTAAATAACCAAAGAATGGCTTGGAAATAACTCTAGTATGACTAGGAAATAACCAAATAATGGCTAGTAAATAACCAAAGAATGGCTAGTAAATAACCCTGTATGGCTAGGAAATAACTATAGTATGACTAGGAAATAACCAAAGAATGGCTAGTAAATAACCAAAGAATGGCTAGTAAATAACCAAAGAATGGCTAGGAAATAACCCTAGTATGACTAGGAAATAACCCTATTATGGCTAGGAAATAACCAAAGTATGGCTAGGAAATAACCAAAGAATGGCTAGGAAATAACCCTAGTATGACTAGGAAATAACCAAAGAATGGTTAGGAAATAACCCTAGTATGGCTAGGAAATAACCAAAGAATGGCTAGGATATAACCCTAGTATGGCTAGGAAATAACCCTAGTATGGCTAAGAAATAACCAAAGAATGGCTAGGAAATAACCAACTAATGGCTAGGAAATAATTCTAGTATGGCTAGGAAATAACCAAAGAATGGCTAGGAAATAACCAAAGAATGGCTAGGAAGTAACTCTAGTATGACTAGGAAATAACCAAAGAATGGCAAGTAAATAACCAAAGAATGGCTAGGAAATAACCAAAGAATGGCTAGGAAATAACCCTAGTATGGCAAGGAAATAACCCTAGTATGGCTAGGAAATAACCCTAGTATGGCTAGGAAATAACCCCATTATGGCTAGGAAATAACAAATGAATGGCTAGGAAATAAACATAGAATGGCTAGGAAATAACTCCAGTATGACTAGGAAATAACCAAAGAATGACTAGTAAATAACCCTAGTATGACTAGGAAATAACGCTAGTATGGCTAGGTAATAACCAAAGAATGGCTAGGAAATAACCAAAGAATGGCTAGTAAATAACCCTAGTGTGGCTAGGAAATAACTCTAGTATGACTAGGAAATAACCAAAGAATGGCTAGTAAATAACCAAAGAATGGCTAGTAAATAACCAAAGAATGGCTAGTAAATAACCAAAGAATGGCTAGGATATAACCCTAGTATGACTAGGAAATAACCAAAGAATGGCTAGGAAATAACCCTAGTATGAATAGGAAATAACACTAGTATGGCAAGGAAATAACCCTAGTATGGCTAGGAAATAACCCTAGTATGGCTAGGAAATAACCAAAGAATGGCTAGTAAATAACCAATGAATGGTTAGGAAATAACCCTAGTATGGCTAGGAAATAACCCTAGTATAGCTAGGAAATAACCCTAGTATGGCTAGGAAATAAACCTAGTATGGCTAGGAAATAACCCCATTATGGCTAGGAAATATCCAATGAATGGCTAGGAAATAACCCAGTATAATAGGAAATACACAGTATGGCTAGGAAATAACCCTAGTATGGCTAGGAAATAACCCTAGTATGGCTAGGAAATAACCAAAGAATGGCTAGTAAATAACCAAAGAATGGTTAGGAAATAACCCTAGTATGGCTAGGAAATAACCAAAGAATGCTAGTATATAACCCAGTATGGCTAGGAAATACCTAGTATGGCTAAGAAATAACCAAAGAATGGCTAGGAAATAACCAACTAATGGCTAGGAAATAACCTAGTATGGCTAGGAAATAACCAAAGAATGGCTAGGAAATAACCAAAGAATGGCTAGTAAATAACCAAAGAATGGCTAGGAAATAACCTAGTAGGCTAGGAAAAACCAAAGAATGGCTAGTAATAACCAAAGAATGGCTAGGAAATAACCAGAGAATGGCTAGGAAATAACCCTAGTATGACTAGGAAATAACCAAAGAATGACTAGTAAATAACCCTAGTATGGCTAGGAAATAACCCTAGTATGGCTAGGAAATAACCAAAGAATGACTAGGAAATAACCAAAGAATGGCTAGGAAATAACCAAAGCTTGGCTAGTTAATAACCCTAGTATGGGTAGGAAATAACCCTAGTATGACTAGGAAATAACCCTAGTATGGCTAGGATATAACTCTAGTATGACTAGGAAATAACCAAAGAATGGCTAGTAAATAACCAAAGAATGGCTAGGAAATAACCAGCTAATGGCTAGTAAATAACCCTAGTATGACTAGGAAATAACCCTAGTATGGCTAGGAAATAACCCTAGTATGGCTAGGAAATAACCAAAGAATGGCTAGGAAATAACCCTAGTATGGCTAGGAAATAACCAAAGAATGGCTAGGAAATAACCCTAGTATGGCTAGGAAATAACCCTAGTATGGCTAGGAAATAACCCTAGTATGGCTAGGAAATAACCCTAGTATGGCTAGGAAATAACCAAAGAATGGCTAGTAAATAACCAATGAATGGTTAGGAAATAACCCTAGTATGGCTAGGAAATAACCCTAGTATAACTAGGAAATAACCCTAGTATGGCTAGGAAATAACCTAGTATGGCTAGGAAATAACCCCATTATGGCTAGGAAATAACCAATGAATGGCTAGGAAATAACCCTAGTATGACTAGGAAATAACCCTAGTATGGCTAGGAAATAACCCTAGTATGGCTAGGAAATAACCCTAGTATGGCTAGGAAATAACCAAAGAATGGCTAGTAAATAACCAAAGAATGGTTAGGAAATAACCCTAGTATGGCTAGGAAATAACCAAAGAATGGCTAGTATATAACCCTAGTATGGCTAGGAAATAACCCTAGTATGGCTAGGAAATAACCAAAGAATGGCTAGGAAATAACCAACTAATGGCTAGGAAATAACTCTAGTATGGCTAGGAAATAACCAAAGAATGGCTAGGAAATAACCAAAGAATGGATAGTAAATAACCAAAGAATGGCTAGGAAATAACTCTAGTATGACTAGGAAATAACCAAAGAATGGCTAGTAAATAACCAAAGAATGGCTAGAAAATAACCAGAGAATGGCTAGGAAATAACCCCAATATGGCTAGGAAATAACCAAAGAATGACTAGTAAATAACCCTAGTATGGCTAGGAAATAACACTAGTATGGCTAGGAAATAACCAAAGAATGGCTAGGAAATAACCAAAGAATGGCTAGGAAATAACCAAAGCTTGGCTAGTTAATAACCCTAGTATGGGTAGGAAATAACTCTAGTATGGCTAGGAAATAACCCTAGTATGGCTAGGATATAACTCTAGTATGACTAGGAAATAACCAAAGAATGGCTAGTAAATAACCAAAGAATGGCTAGGAAATAACCAGAGAATGGCTAGTAAATAACCCTAGTATGGCTAGGAAATAACCCTAGTATGGCTAGGAAATAACCCTAGTATGGCTAGGAAATAACCCTAGTATGGCTAGGAAATAACCCAAGTATGGCTAGGAAATAACCAAAGAATGGCTAGCAAATATCCCTAGAATGGCTAGGAAATAACTCCAGTATGACTAGGAAATAACCAAGGAATGACTAGTAAATAACCCTAGTATGACTAGGAAATAACCCTAGTATGGCTAGGAAATAACCCTAGTATGGCTAGGAAATAACCAAAGAATGGCTAGGAAATAACCAAAGAATGGCTAGTAAATAACCAAAGAATGGCTAGTAAATAACCAAAGAATGGCTAGTAAATAACCAAAGAATGGCTGGAAATAACTTGTTGTGGTTGGTAGTAAATAACCAAAGAATGGCTAGTAAATAACCCTGTATGGCTAGGAAATAACTATAGTATGACTAGGAAATAACCAAAGAATGGCTAGTAAATAACCAAAGAATGGCTAGTAAATAACCAAAGAATGGCTAGGAAATAACCCTGTTGTGGTTGGTGATAACCAAAGTATGGCTAGGAAATAACCAAAGAATGGCTAGGAAATAACCACAGTATGGCTAGGAAATAACCAAAGAATGGTTAGGAAATAACCCTAGTATGGCTAGGAAATAACCATAGTATGGCTAGGATATAACCCTAGTATGGCTAGGAAATAACCCTAGTATGGCTATGAAATAACCAAGGAATGAGGTTCGAAGTGATTAATATAAGTTGAAATAACTTGTTTGGAATCGAGCTAAAGTAATCTAGTATGACTAGGAAATAACCTATTATGGCTAGTAAATAACCAAAGAATGGCTAGGAAATATCCTAGAATGGCTAGGAAATAACCCTAGTATGGCTAGGAAATAACCCTAGTATGGCTAGGAAATAACCCTAGTATGGCTAGGAAATAACCCCATTATGGCTAGGAAATAACAATGAATGGCTAGGAAATATCCTAGAATGGCTAGGAAATAACTCCAGTATGACTAGGAAATAACCAAAGAATGGCTAGTAAATAACCCTAGTATGGCTAGGAAATAACGTAGAATGGCTAGGAAATAACCAAAGAATGGCTAGGAAATAACCAAAGAATGGCTAGTAAATAACCCTAGTATGGCTAGGAAATAACTCTAGTATGACTAGGAAATAACCAAAGAATGGCTAGTAAATAACCAAAGAATGGCTAGTAAATAACCAAAGAATGGCTAGTAAATAACCGTGGTGGTTTGTTGTGGTGTGGTGGTTGTTGTGGTCTAGTATGGCTAGGAAATAACCCTAGTATGGCTAGGAAATAACCCTAGTATGGCTAGGAAATAACGATAGTATGGCTAGTAAATAACCAATGAATGGTTAGGAAATAACCCTAGTATGGCTAGGAAATAACCCTAGTATAGCTAGGAAATAACCCTAGTATGGCTAGGAAATAAACCTAGTATGGCTAGGAAATAACCCCATTATGGCTAGGAAATATCCAATGAATGGCTAG
>JABXNX010002097.1:0-10238 GCA_014843695.1 Archivesica marissinica | reverse complement strand
GTGGTTATGCCAGTATATATGCTCAGAGCAGAGCCGGGTGGTTATGCCAGTATATATGCTCAGAGCAGAGCCGGGGTGGTTATGCCAGTATATATGCCCGGAGCGGAGCCGGGGTGGTTATGCCAGTCTATATGCCCGGAGCGGAGCTGGGGTGGTTATGCCAGTATATATGCTCAGAGCAGAGCCGGGGTGGTTATGCTAGTATATATGCTCAGAGCAGAGCTGGGGTGGTTATGCCAGTATATATACTCAGAGCGGAGCCGGGGTGGTTATGCCAGTATATATGCTCAGAGCAGAGCCGGGTGGTTATGCCAGTATATATGCTCAGAGCAGAGCCGGGGTGGTTATGCCAGTATATATGCCCGGAGCGGAGCCGGGGTGGTTATGCCAGTCTATATGCCCGGAGCGGAGCTGGGGTGGTTATGCCAGTATATATGCTCAGAACAGAGCCGGGGTGGTTATGCTAGTATATATGCTCAGAGCAGAGCTGGGGTGGTTATGCCAGTATATATGCTCAGAGCAGAGCCGGGGTGGTTATGCCAGTATATATGCCCGGAGCAGAGCCGGGGTGGTTATGCCAGTATATATGCTCAGAGCGGAGCTGGGGTTGTTATGCCAGTATATATGCTCAGAGCAGAGCTGGGGTGGTTATGCCAGTATATATGCTCAGAGCGGAGCTGGGGTGGTTATGCCAGTATATATGCCCGGAGCGGAGCCGGGGTGGTTATGCCAGTATATATGCCCGGGGCGGAGCTGGGGTGGTTATGCCAGTATATATGCCCGGAGCGGAGCTGGGGTGGTTTTGCCAGTATATATGCCCGGAGCGGAGCCGGGGTGGTTATGCCAGTATATATGCTCAGAGCAGAGCCGGGGTGGTTATGCCAGTATATATGCTCAGAGCAGAGCCGGGGTGGTTATGCCAGTATATATGCCCGGAGCGGAGCTGGGGTGGTTATGCCAGTATATATGCCCGGAGCGGAGCCGGGGTGGTTATGCCAGTATATATGCCCGGAGCGGAGCTGGGGTGGTTATGCCAGTATATATGCTCAGAGCAGAGCCGGGGTGGTTATGCCAGTATATATGCCCGGAGCGGAGCCGGGGTGGTTATGCCAGTATATATGCTCAGAGCGGAGCCGGGGTGGTTATGCCAGTATATATACTCAGAGCGGAGCCGGGGTGGTTATGCCAGTATATATGCTCAGAGCGGAGCTGGGGTGGTTATGCCAGTATATATGCTCGGAGCGGAGCTGGGGTGGTTATGCCAGTATATATGCTCGGAGCGGAGCTGGGGTGGTTATGCCAGTATATATGCCCGGAGCGGAGCTGGGGTGGTTATGCCAGTATATATGCTCAGAGCGGAGCTGGGGTGGTTATGCCAGTATATATGCTCAGAGCGGAGCTGGGGTGGTTATGCCAGTATATATGCTCAGAGCGGAGCTGGGGTTGTTATGCCAGTATATATGCTCAGAGCGGAGCTGGGGTAGTTATGCCAGTATATATGCTCAGAGCGGAGCTGGGGTTGTTATGCCAGTATATATGCTCAGAGCGGAGCCGGGGTGGTTATGCCAGTATATATGCTCAGAGCGGAGCTGGGGTGGTTATGCCAGTATATATGCTCGGAGCGGAGCTGGGGTTGTTATGCCAGTATATATGCCCGGAGCGGAGCTGGGGTGGTTATGCCAGTATATATGCCCGGAGCGGAGCCGGGGTGGTTATGCCAGTATATATGCTCAGAGCAGAGCCGGGGTGGTTATGCCAGTATATATGCTCAGAGCAGAGCCGGGGTGGTTATGCCAGTATATATGCCCGGAGCGGAGCCGGGGTGGTTATGCCAGTATATATGCCCGGAGCGGAGCTGGGGTGGTTATGCCAGTATATATGCTCAGAGCAGAGCCGGGGTGGTTATGCTAGTATATATGCTCAGAGCAGAGCTGGGGTGGTTATGCCAGTATATATACTCAGAGCGGAGCCGGGGTGGTTATGCCAGTATATATGCTCAGAGCAGAGCCGGGTGGTTATGCCAGTATATATGCTCAGAGCAGAGCCGGGGTGGTTATGCCAGTATATATGCCCGGAGCGGAGCCGGGGTGGTTATGCCAGTCTATATGCCCGGAGCGGAGCTGGGGTGGTTATGCCAGTATATATGCTCAGAGCAGAGCCGGGGTGGTTATGCTAGTATATATGCTCAGAGCAGAGCTGGGGTGGTTATGCCAGTATATATGCTCAGAGCAGAGCCGGGGTGGTTATGCCAGTATATATGCCCGGAGCGGAGCTGGGGTGGTTATGCCAGTATATATGCCCGGAGCAGAGCTGGGGTGGTTATGCCAGTATATATGCTCAGAGCGGAGCTGGGGTTGTTATGCCAGTATATATGCTCAGAGCGGAGCTGGGGTGGTTATGCCAGTATATATGCTCAGAGCGGAGCTGGGGTGGTTATGCCAGTATATATGCCCGGAGCGGAGCCGGGGTGGTTATGCCAGTATATATGCCCAGGGCGGAGCTGGGGTGGTTATGCCAGTATATATGCCCGGAGCGGAGCTGGGGTGGTTTTGCCAGTATATATACCCGGAGCGGAGCCGGGGTGGTTATGCCAGTATATATGCTCAGAGCAGAGCCGGGGTGGTTATGCCAGTATATATGCTCAGAGCAGAGTCGGGGTGGTTATGCCAGTATATATGCCCGGAGCGGAGCTGGGGTGGTTATGCCAGTATATATGCCCGGAGCGGAGCCGGGGTGGTTATGCCAGTATATATGCCCGGAGCGGAGCTGGGGTGGTTATGCCAGTATATATCTCAGAGCAGAGCCGGGGTGGTTATGCCAGTATATATGCCCGGAGCGGAGCCGGGGTGGTTATGCCAGTATATATGCTCAGAGCGGAGCCGGGGTGGTTATGCCAGTATATATACTCAGAGCGGAGCCGGGGTGGTTATGCCAGTATATATGCTCAGAGCAGAGCCGGGTGGTTATGCCAGTATATATGCTCAGAGCAGAGCCGGGGTGGTTATGCCAGTATATATGCCCGGAGCGGAGCCGGGGTGGTTATGCCAGTCTATATGCCCGGAGCGGAGCTGGGGTGGTTATGCCAGTATATATGCTCAGAACAGAGCCGGGGTGGTTATGCTAGTATATATGCTCAGAGCAGAGCTGGGGTGGTTATGCCAGTATATATGCTCAGAGCAGAGCCGGGGTGGTTATGCCAGTATATATGCCCGGAGCAGAGCCGGGGTGGTTATGCCAGTATATATGCTCAGAGCGGAGCTGGGGTTGTTATGCCAGTATATATGCTCAGAGCAGAGCTGGGGTGGTTATGCCAGTATATATGCTCAAGAGCGGAGCTGGGGTGGTTATGCCAGTATATATGCCCGGAGCGGAGCCGGGGTGGTTATGCCAGTATATATGCCCGGGGCGGAGCTGGGGTGGTTATGCCAGTATATATGCCCGGAGCGGAGCTGGGGTGGTTTTGCCAGTATATATGCCCGGAGCGGAGCCGGGGTGGTTATGCCAGTATATATGCTCAGAGCAGAGCCGGGGTGGTTATGCCAGTATATATGCTCAGAGCAGAGCCGGGGTGGTTATGCCAGTATATATGCCCGGAGCGGAGCTGGGGTGGTTATGCCAGTATATATGCCCGGAGCGGAGCCGGGGTGGTTATGCCAGTATATATGCCCGGAGCGGAGCTGGGGTGGTTATGCCAGTATATATGCTCAGAGCAGAGCCGGGGTGGTTATGCCAGTATATATGCCCGGAGCGGAGCCGGGGTGGTTATGCCAGTATATATGCTCAGAGCGGAGCCGGGGTGGTTATGCCAGTATATATACTCAGAGCGGAGCCGGGGTGGTTATGCCAGTATATATGCTCAGAGCGGAGCTGGGGTGGTTATGCCAGTATATATGCTCGGAGCGGAGCTGGGGTTGTTATGCCAGTATATATGCTCGGAGCGGAGCTGGGGTGGTTATGCCAGTATATATGCCCGGAGCGGAGCTGGGGTTGTTATGCCAGTATATATGCTCAGAGCGGAGCTGGGGTGGTTATGCCAGTATATATGCTCAGAGAGGAGCTGGGGTTGTTATGCCAGTATATATGCTCAGAGCGGAGCTGGGGTTGTTATGCCAGTATATATGCTCAGAGCGGAGCTGGGGTAGTTATGCCAGTATATATGCTCAGAGCGGAGCTGGGGTTGTTATGCCAGTATATATGCTCAGAGCGGAGCCGGGGTGGTTATGCCAGTATATATGCTCAGAGCGGAGCTGGGGTGGTTATGCCAGTATATATGCTCGGAGCGGAGCTGGGGTTGTTATGCCAGTATATATGCTCGGAGCGGAGCTGGGGTGGTTATGCCAGTATATATGCCCGGAGCGGAGCTGGGGTTGTTATGCCAGTATATATGCTCAGAGCGGAGCTGGGGTGGTTATGCCAGTATATATGCTCAGAGCGGAGCTGGGGTGGTTATGCCAGTATATATGCCCGGAGCGGAGCCGGGGTGGTTATGCCAGTATATATGCCCGGGGCGGAGCTGGGGTGGTTATGCCAGTATATATGCCCGGAGCGGAGCTGGGGTGGTTTTGCCAGTATATATGCCCGGAGCGGAGCCGGGGTGGTTATGCCAGTATATATGCTCAGAGCAGAGCCGGGGTGGTTATGCCAGTATATATGCTCAGAGCAGAGCCGGGGTGGTTATGCCAGTATATATGCCCGGAGCGGAGCTGGGGTGGTTATGCCAGTATATATGCCCGGAGCGGAGCCGGGGTGGTTATGCCAGTCTATATGCCCGGAGCGGAGCTGGGGTGGTTATGCCAGTATATATGCTCAGAGCAGAGCCGGGGTGGTTATGCCAGTATATATGCTCAGAGCAGAGCCGGGGTGGTTATGCCAGTATATATGCCCGGAGCGGAGCCGGGGTGGTTATGCCAGTCTATATGCCCGGAGCGGAGCTGGGGTGGTTATGCCAGTATATATGCTCAGAGCAGAGCCGGGGTGGTTATGCTAGTATATATGCTCAGAGCAGAGCTGGGGTGGTTATGCCAGTATATATGCTCAGAGCAGAGCCGGGGTGGTTATGCCAGTATATATGCCCGGAGCGGAGCTGGGGTGGTTATGCCAGTATATATGCTCGGAGCGGAGCCGGGGTGGTTATGCCAGTATATATGCTCAGAGCAGAGCTGGGGTGGTTATGCCAGTATATATGCTCAGAGCGGAGCTGGGGTGGTTATGCCAGTATATATGCCCGGAGCGGAGCCGGGGTGGTTATGCCAGTATATATGCCCGGGGCGGAGCTGGGGTGGTTATGCCAGTATATATGCCCGGAGCGGAGCTGGGGTGGTTTTGCCAGTATATATGCCCGGAGCGGAGCCGGGGTGGTTATGCCAGTATATATGCTCAGAGCAGAGCCGGGGTGGTTATGCCAGTATATATGCTCAGAGCAGAGCCGGGGTGGTTATGCCAGTATATATGCCCGGAGCGGAGCTGGGGTGGTTATGCCAGTATATATGCCCGGAGCGGAGCCGGGGTGGTTATGCCAGTATATATGCCCGGAGCGGAGCTGGGGTGGTTATGCCAGTATATATGCTCAGAGCAGAGCCGGGGTGGTTATGCCAGTATATATGCCCGGAGCGGAGCCGGGGTGGTTATGCCAGTATATATGCTCAGAGCGGAGCCGGGGTGGTTATGCCAGTATATATACTCAGAGCGGAGCCGGGGTGGTTATGCCAGTATATATGCTCAGAGCGGAGCTGGGGTGGTTATGCCAGTATATATGCTCGGAGCGGAGCTGGGGTGGTTATGCCAGTATATATGCTCGGAGCGGAGCTGGGGTGGTTATGCCAGTATATATGCCCGGAGCGGAGCTGGGGTTGTTATGCCAGTATATATGCTCAGAGCGGAGCTGGGGTGGTTATGCCAGTATATATGCTCAGAGAGGAGCTGGGGTTGTTATGCCAGTATATATGCTCAGAGCGGAGCTGGGGTTGTTATGCCAGTATATATGCTCAGAGCGGAGCTGGGGTAGTTATGCCAGTATATATGCTCAGAGCGGAGCTGGGGTTGTTATGCCAGTATATATGCTCAGAGCGGAGCCGGGGTGGTTATGCCAGTATATATGCTCAGAGCGGAGCTGGGGTGGTTATGCCAGTATATATGCTCGGAGCGGAGCTGGGGTTGTTATGCCAGTATATATGCTCGGAGCGGAGCTGGGGTGGTTATGCCAGTATATATGCCCGGAGCGGAGCTGGGGTTGTTATGCCAGTATATATGCTCAGAGCGGAGCTGGGGTGGTTATGCCAGTATATATGCTCAGAGCGGAGCTGGGGTGGTTATGCCAGTATATATGCCCGGAGCGGAGCCGGGGTGGTTATGCCAGTATATATGCCCGGGGCGGAGCTGGGGTGGTTATGCCAGTATATATGCCCGGAGCGGAGCTGGGGTGGTTTTGCCAGTATATATGCCCGGAGCGGAGCCGGGGTGGTTATGCCAGTATATATGCTCAGAGCAGAGCCGGGGTGGTTATGCCAGTATATATGCTCAGAGCAGAGCCGGGGTGGTTATGCCAGTATATATGCCCGGAGCGGAGCTGGGGTGGTTATGCCAGTATATATGCCCGGAGCGGAGCCGGGGTGGTTATGCCAGTATATATGCCCGGAGCGGAGCTGGGGTGGTTATGCCAGTATATATGCTCAGAGCAGAGCCGGGGTGGTTATGCCAGTATATATGCTCAGAGCAGAGCCGGGGTGGTTATGCCAGTATATATGCCCGGAGCGGAGCCGGGGTGGTTATGCCAGTATATATGCCCGGAGCGGAGCTGGGGTGGTTATGCCAGTATATATGCTCAGAGCAGAGCCGGGGTGGTTATGCTAGTATATATGCTCAGAGCAGAGCCGGGGTGGTTATGCCAGTATATATGCTCAGAGCAGAGCCGGGGTGGTTATGCCAGTATATATGCCCGGAGCGGAGCTGGGGTGGTTATGCCAGTATATATGCCCGGAGCAGAGCCGGGGTGGTTATGCCAGTATATATGCTCAGAGCGGAGCTGGGGTGGTTATGCCAGTATATATGCTCAGAGCGGAGCTGGGGTGGTTATGCCAGTATATATGCCCGGAGCGGAGCCGGGGTGGTTATGCCAGTATATATGCCCGGAGCAGAGCTGGGGTGGTTATGCCAGTATATATGCCCGGAGCGGAGCTGGGGTGGGTGGTTATGCCAGTATATATGCCCGGAGCGGAGCTGGGGTGGTTATGCCAGTATATATGCTCAGAGCAGAGCCGGGGTGGTTATGCCAGTATATATGCTCAGAGCAGAGCTGGGGTGGTTATGCCAGTATATATGCTCAGAGCGGAGCTGGGGTGGTTATGCCAGTATATATGCCCGGAGCGGAGCTGGGGTGGTTATGCCAGTATATATGCTCAGAGCAGAGCCGGGGTGGTTATGCCAGTATATATGCTCAGAGCAGAGCCGGGGTGGTTATGCCAGTATATATGCCCGAGCGGAGCTGGGGTGGTTATGCCAGTATATATGCCCGGAGCGGAGCCGGGGTGGTTATGCCAGTATATATGCCCGGAGCGGAGCTGGGGTGGTTATGCCAGTATATATGCTCAGAGCAGAGCCGGGGTGGTTATGCCAGTATATATGCCCGGAGCGGAGCCGGGGTGGTTATGCCAGTATATATGCTCAGAGCGGAGCCGGGGTGGTTATGCCAGTATATATACTCAGAGCGGAGCCGGGGTGGTTATGCCAGTATATATGCTCAGAGCGGAGCCGGGGTGGTTATGCCAGTATATATGCTCGGAGCGGAGCTGGGGTGGTTATGCCAGTATATATGCCGAGCGGAGCTGGGGTGGTTATGCCAGTATATATGCTCGGAGCGGAGCTGGGGTGGTTATGCCAGTATATATGCTCAGAGCGGAGCTGGGGTGGTTATGCCAGTATATATGCTCAGAGCGGAGCTGGGGTTGTTATGCCAGTATATATGCTCAGAGCGGAGCTGGGGTTGTTATGCCAGTATATATGCTCAGAGCGGAGCTGGGGTTGTTATGCCAGTATATATGCTCAGAGCGGAGCTGGGGTTGTTATGCCAGTATATATGCTCAGAGCGGAGCCGGGGTGGTTATGCCAGTATATATGCTCAGAGCGGAGCTGGGGTGGTTATGCCAGTATATATGCTCGGAGCGGAGCTGGGGTGGTTATGCCAGTATATATGCCCGGAGCGGAGCTGGGGTGGTTATGCCAGTATATATGCCCGGAGCGGAGCTGGGGTGGTTATGCCAGTATATATGCTCAGAGCGGAGCCGGGGTGGTTATGCCAGTATATATGCTCAGAGCGGAGCCGGGGTGGTTATGCCAGTATATATGCCCGGAGCGGAGCCGGGGTGGTTATGCCAGTATATATGCCCGGAGCGGAGCTGGGGTGGTTATGCCAGTATATATGCCCGGAGCGGAGCCGGGGTGGTTATGCCAGTATATATGCCCGGAGCGGAGCCGGGGTGGTTATGCCAGTATATATGCTCAGAGCGGAGCCGGGGTGGTTATGCCAGTATATATGCTCAGAGCAGAGCCGGGGTGGTTATGCCAGTATATATGCTCGGAGCGGAGCCGGGGTGGTTATGCCAGTATATATGCCCGGAGCGGAGCCGGGGTGGTTATGCCAGTATATATGCCCGGAGCGGAGCTGGGGTGGTTATGCCAGTATATATGCTCAGAGCAGAGCCGGGGTGGTTATGCCAGTATATATGCTCAGAGCAGAGCCGGGGTGGTTATGCCAGTATATATGCCCGGAGCGGAGCCGGGGTGGTTATGCCAGTCTATATGCCCGGAGCGGAGCTGGGGTGGTTATGCCAGTATATATGCTCAGAGCAGAGCCGGGGTGGTTATGCTAGTATATATGCTCAGAGCAGAGCTGGGGTGGTTATGCCAGTATATATGCTCAGAGCGGAGCCGGGGTGGTTATGCCAGTATATATGCCCGGAGCGGAGCTGGGGTGGTTATGCCAGTATATATGCCCGGAGCGGAGCCGGGGTGGTTATGCCAGTATATATGCTCAGAGCAGAGCTGGGGTGGTTATGCCAGTATATATGCTCAGAGCGGAGCTGGGGTGGTTATGCCAGTATATATGCCCGGAGCGGAGCCGGGGTGGTTATGCCAGTATATATGCCCGGGGCGGAGCTGGGGTGGTTATGCCAGTATATATGCCCGGAGCGGAGCTGGGGTGGTTTGCCAGTATATATGCCCGGAGCGGAGCCGGGGTGGTTATGCCAGTATATATGCTCAGAGCAGAGCCGGGGTGGTTATGCCAGTATATATGCTCAGAGCAGAGCCGGGGTGGTTATGCCAGTATATATGCCCGGAGCGGAGCCGGGGTGGTTATGCCAGTATATATGCCCGGAGCGGAGCTGGGGTGGTTATGCCAGTATATATGCTCAGAGCGGAGCTGGGGTGGTTATGCCAGTATATATGCTCGAGCGGAGCCGGGGTGGTTATGCCAGTATATATGCTCAGAGCGGAGCCGGGGTGGTTATGCCAGTATATATGCTCAGAGCGGAGCCGGGGTGGTTATGCCAGTATATATGCTCAGAGCAGAGCCGGGTGGTTATGCCAGTATATATGCCCGGAGCGGAGCCGGGGTGGTTATGCCAGTATATATGCCCGGAGCGGAGCTGGGGTGGTTATGCCAGTATATATGCTCAGAGCAGAGCCGGGGTGGTTATGCTAGTATATATGCTCAGAGCAGAGCTGGGGTGGTTATGCCAGTATATATGCTCAGAGCAGAGCCGGGGTGGTTATGCCAGTATATATGCCCGGAGCGGAGCTGTGGTGGTTATGCCAGTATATATGCCCGGAGCAGAGCTGGGGTGGTTATGCCAGTATATATGCTCAGAGCGGAGCTGGGGTTGTTATGCCAGTATATATGCTCAGAGCGGAGCTGGGGTGGTTATGCCAGTATATATGCTCAGAGCGGAGCTGGGGTGGTTATGCCAGTATATATGCCCGGAGCGGAGCCGGGGTGGTTATGCCAGTATATATGCCCAGGGCGGAGCTGGGGTGGTTATGCCAGTATATATGCCCGGAGCGGAGCTGGGGTGGTTTTGCCAGTATATATACTCGGAGCGGAGCCGGGGTGGTTATGCCAGTATATATGCTCAGAGCAGAGCCGGGTGGTTATGCCAGTATATATGCTCAGAGCAGAGCCGGGGTGGTTATGCCAGTATATATGCCCGGAGCGGAGCTGGGGTGGTTATGCCAGTATATATGCC
>JABXNX010002096.1:0-10239 GCA_014843695.1 Archivesica marissinica | reverse complement strand
ACCTCTGACCTCTGAGAACAAATCTGCTTGTATAGCCATGTCATTGGACTGGGTAAACTGTTTCTCCTTGAGAAATACATACAACTCTCTACTACATATACCAAGCAACTGATCTCTGATCAAATAATATGTCACCGCCTCATACGTCTGCTCTACATGTCCTAATTCTAGCCATCTATCTAAATAGTTCCTAGACCGCCTTAAAAACTGAACAAACGTTTCCCCTTTCTCCGGTTTAGCAAATTTAAACCTGGTTCGGAATCCTTCCTCGGTTAGCTCAAACCGTTTAAGTAATGCTACCTTAAGCTTATCATAGTCAAGAGAGTCATCAAATGGTAACCTGGAATACACATCTAGAGCTTTTCCCTTTAGTAATGCACTTAAATGCAGGGACCACTGATTTGGTTCCCAACCCTGACCTTGTGCGTAGCGTTCAAATCTCGACAAATAACTATCCATGTTATCCGTGTCTGCCTCAAAGGGAGGTAATTTTGGCCCTTTCACGTGACTAACACCCCCTGACTTCGATACACTAGGCTTACTGTCCTTAGCTAACTCTGCTAACTCTATGGCTCTCTGATGTTCCATACCAGCTACTTCTAAAGCTCTCTTATGTTCCTCATCTGCTCTAACTCGGTCGGCTTCTATTTTATCTTTCTCCATCTCTAGTTCTATTTCTAACTTATGTTTCTCTGCTGCTCTATCTAGCTCTATGCTCCGATTTTCTAATTCATACTTCTCCTTCTCAGCGTGCCTAGCTAATTCAAACTTCTCTCTCTCTCAGCTTGCCTAGCTAATTCAAGATTCTTATTTTCTAATTCTAACTTCTCCTTCTCAGCCTGTCTAGCTAATTCAAACTTCTCCTTCTCTAATTCTAACTTCTCCTTCTCAGCCTGTCTAGCTAATTCAAACTTCTCCTTCTCAGCCTGTCTCTCATTCAATCGGGCCAGTCTTTCTTTCTCTTGTTCCTCTGAAACAAACTTCCTAAGTTCATCATATTTATACCCCAGCTCCTTTCCTAGGACTGCCAAATCCTTAAGGCTACTCATGTTTCTACACTGTCTACTACCCACTAATTACAATAACACTAACCCACCTTATTAACTCTAGGTTAAGGGTATACAAATCCCTCTACTCTACCCTATTTTATGAATACACAACACAGTACTCACTAGTTACCCGTTGGTTACTCGCCCAATGCTGCTCTACACCTATTGCGCGGTCTCATTAATCACCCTATATTCTAGCATCGATGTCCCGCAATTAAACCACAACAATTATTATAGGTATACACATCTATAGATTAACCCACTATAAATATAGAACCCTCACTGTCTGTAAAGACAATGTGCTTTAAATACTTAGTCTCTCCAATAAATAGAGTCACAACATTCGTCAATAATTTCCACCTACACGCTGGTAGGGTTTACAACAGGTGGGACACCTTACAGGAGACGTTCGGCTATGAATATATAGCTCTCCGTAATATGTGATGTTATGCAGTCCGTCATACAAGATAACAAGGAACGACAACCCTCAGCACGTGCTTAACTACGCAACCTGGGAATCATCATTGGGTCTTCCTTAATATATTGAACTCATCCCAGGACACATTTCAGGTCAGTAGAGTTGTCTGTTCTGTCTTGTCTGCGACTGGAGCACACGTCTACAATATCAAAGTGTAAGCCGTTTAAGATAACCGAAATATTATAACTATCTGTGCAACATTAAAATAGAAGAGCCTTTACAAATAGGTAGTTAGTGTATTCTTCCCATAGATCGTACTCGACTGGATATCCCACTTCTGACACCATGACACAAGATGATCCAAGGGGGAGTACTCACTATGGTAGAATACTAAGACAATGTACAATATCTACAATTTATTTACATATAAATGAATGATGATGATGCAAGAGGTAATGACTCGAACGTCATTTGGCGGCCTGAAAAGTTCACGTGTTCCGTTGTTAGTTCTTTGCCGGTTAGACACTTGTTGATTTAATCATTCGCGGAATATTTCAATGATGTAACGTTTTTTACATATATCTGGGTTGGTTCGCTCTTAAGCGTGTCGGGCCAACCTCCTATGCCGGTTTCCTGGTTGTCCGGTCACGTGGTAACTCCGGGTCGTTCTGGTCTGCAGTTCCACTGTTAGTTGCTTAGCCTGGTGGGTCTGTCGTCGCTCATCTGGCGATTACGTGGGTGACGTCCTTTGACGGCTATCCACACATTGGCAGTTCCCCAGCTGTTAGCATCTCACACTCCATGTTGCGTGCGGCTACAATTTTATAATAAGTATGTCATATTAAAGACGAGCATCTAGTATGCATGTTCATTGGTATTCCATACCTGTGACTTAAACTAAGTCGGTTCCACCTGGTGTAGGCTCAGCTCCTATCTCATAGTGCCCTTCGCATCTAATTCACCAGTTTCCGCGTAAATACATACAGTTTCGTGACCTCGTATCAATTATGTGATTACATCGACAAAGTTCCATTATATCAATCAAGTTCCCTCATACATGAGTATATACATAATACGTCAATTGTACACTGTAAGCTGTGTACATAACACCTTAATTATTCACTGTACGCGGTGTATGGTTACATTAGTTCATAACGGACGGATGCCGTATAACGTATCGGACTGGCACCATTCATACATCAGCCGGACGATATCTCAGTGACATTCACATTTATACATCCATGACAATATAAAGTAACAATATAAAGTAATTACATTCAAAGTATGCAACATAGTAACATGCCTTTAGACTCCTTATTCCAATGGAACATGTTTCGCCATCGGGCGAACTATAGTTGTATAAATAACCACCTGGTTACTAATTTACAATGAATGAAACCCCGGTCAGTTCTACATAATGAACTTGTTGCGTAATCAAGTAAATGCATCGTAATCAAGTGAATGCAAACTGCATACCAAGTTCTATATACTGAACTTGTTTCGCACTCAAGTGAAAGTAAACTATATACTAAACCATTGCAATAATTTACTCGAATAGCTATAACGCAAAAGACACCACCTTCTGTAGGCTGGTGAAAACAGTCAAGATTCCTTGCACAATTTGGCTATAAATATACAGTGAGAATAGTAGCCAAATTGAGTTTTAAAAGAAATATCTATAAATTGCACTTACGTGATCAAATCCGCATTTCGCTCTGACCAAATTCTCACAACGTTTGCTCCACTCGTTCGTGTTGTCTCGTTTGAAGTGAATGGTAATATGTCAGGTCTCTTACTGTGTTAAATAGTTGTTCAGCCCATGCTAATCTCACAATTCACTAAATCCCTGTGCTACCGTTATCAGGTGATATGTAAAATAAACTAGTTTATAGAGGCCCTGGTATATGGATTTATTACAATCGGTTACACAGAAATAAACCTTATTATGTTATCTCTGTCCGATATTATCCAGGAAACGCTTTAAATAGTTCCCCTATAACATCCAAGAAGATTGGATCCTCTTAGATCACTATACCTCCCCTTATACCTGGATCTTTGAAGATGTGTTTACCTTTATTGGAAAACCCCTTCTATAAAATGGGAAAATGAGGCCCCGATTTAGGGTTATAATAATGTGTTCATTAATACAAGAGTCATTTTGTGACAACACGTTCCCCCCTAGAGAACAAGTGGATACACTTGTTTCCGACTCACACAATTACTCTAATATTGTCCTACCTACCTATATACAACTTACCACCTACAATTTACACTACTGTTCCTTCTTACCTCGCATTACAAGCGACTGAGATAATCGGCTCCAATATTCTCACGTCCCGGAATAGCCATGATTCTCATTCGGTACGTTGGAGTGCCAAAGCCCATCTCATCAGTCTAGCATTTGCCATCTTTGCTTTGTTGAGATACGTCAATGGCTGATGGTCTGTTTCAAGGAGGAATTCTTTCCCATATAAGTATCGATGAAACTTGTTGACTCCCCACACCACTCCCAGGCATTCCTTCTCAATCACGGCGTAGTTCCGTTCTCTGGGAAGTAGTTTCCTGCTAGCATACGCAACTGGCAGTTTTTCCCCATTCTGGTCCTGAAGCAACACCGCTCCTAACCCAAAATCTGAAGCATCTGTTCTTAGAATGAATGATTCATCTAAATTTGGCAATTTCAGAATCGGTGGACCCACTAACCTAAGTTTAAGTGTCTTAAATGCGTTGTCTTGGGGTTCACCCCATTCAACTACGTTTGGTTGTCCTTTTTTCGTCAGATCGGTCAAAGGTACTGCAATCGCTGAAAAGTTTGGAATAAACTTCCGGTAAAATCCTACTACTCCTAAAAATGACTTAACAGCTTTCTTGGTACGTGGTCTCGTTGCCTCCTGTACACTCTGGACTTTTGATGGTATTGGTTTCAGGGTGTGTTCCTCACCGATCACGTGTCCCAAACACTCAATATCAAAGTACCCAATGCTACACTTTGATGGCTTCGCCGTCAGTCTAGCTTCTCGTAATCTGTCAAATAGATTTCGCAATGCTGCGACATGCTCGTTCCAATGCAATGTGAAAATCATGATGTCATCAACAAAGCTGTCTGTACTTGGTAGTCCCTTAAGTACCTTTCTCATGAGTCTGCAGAATGTTGCTGGCGCATTGACTAATCCGAAGGGCATTGTTCTAAACTGGAACAACCCTTCTGACGTCTCAAACGCCGTCATCTCCTTTGCGGACTCTGAAAGTGGTACCTGCCAATAACCTTTGATAAGATCAATTTTGGAAAAGTACTTGTATTTAGACAGTTTCGAAAACATCTCTTCTATGTTTGGCATTGGTTCTGCATCGAAGATGGTCACTTTGTTCAGCTGTCTGAAATCTATGCAGAACCTGATTGACCCATCTTTCTTTTTAATCATTACAACTGGTGAGGAAAATGGTGCCTTGGACGGCTCTATCACACCTAATTTTAACATTTTACTCACCTCTTCCGCTACCGTTGTCTTCGTGTAGAACGGGATAGGATATCCTTTCACCCTGACTGGATCCGTTGTCGTCAACTTGATGTCATGCTCCATCAGGTTCGTGATTCCTGGATGATCCGTCAGTACATCCCTATACTCTGCCAACAACCCCTCCACTTCGGTTCGTTGTTCGCTTGGTAGCGTTGGTGACACGTCGACATCCTGTACGGTCTCTGTTCCCTGTGTAGATGGACATACCATCGGCATGTCTACGCCCAGATCAGCTTCTTCTGTATCATCAACTGTGTCCAGACTCTCATCAATAACTGCAGCACACACTACTGTCAGTACACCGTCATGTCTCTGTGCGTCTCTCTCTGTGTAAAGCTTCAACATATTAGCATGAAAAGTTCTGAGCTTCCCTTCTACATCAATCCTATAGTCTAATTCATTCAGCACCTGTTTAACCTCATATGGACCCTTCCATTGCAATACAAGTTTATTGTGATTCACCGGAAGTAACACTAAGGCCTGATTTCCCACTACAAACTTACGATTCCTAGCCTTCCTGTTGTAGTACTTCCGGTATCTACCACTCGCTTTTCGCAACTGGTCCTGTGCCATCTTACATGTCTCTTCCATTCTCGTTTGTAAGTCTAACACATACTGGTATGTCGTCTTGACTTCTGCATCCCCGACATCTTTTGACCATAATTCTTTGAGAATGGACATCGGTCCTCTCACCTTCCTGCCGTACAATAACTGAAAAGGCGAGAAACCCAAACTCTCCTGAGGTACTTCTCTGTAAGCAAACAACATAGAGTTGATGAATTTGTCCCAATCTTTCGGTCTTTCTGCGCACATTCGTCGTAGTATCTGCTTCAGCGTTCCGTTAAATTTCTCCACGAGTCCATTACACATCGGATGGTATGGTGTTGTGGTCAACTGCTTCATTGATAGTAGTCGGCTGACTTCCTTCATCATCGCAGATGTAAACTGTGTTCCACAATCTGTTAACATTTCCTCTGGTACACCTAACCTGCTAAACATGTCTACAAGTGCCTCAGCTACACGTTCGGTTTCAATACTGGGTAAAGCAATCGCTTCAGGATACCTTGTAGCATAATCAACCATGGTTAAGATGTATCTATTCTTCCTATCCGTCATCGGTTCAATAGGTCCTACTATATCTACAGCTACCCTTTTAAAAGGAATATCAATAAAAGGCATATACCCCAACGGAACTTTCATTGTTTTTCCCTTGGAAATTGTCCTCTGACAAATGTCACATGACCTACAATATCTAGTTACGTCCATGCCAACCTCGGGCCAATAAAACTCTGATAAGACCCTATCCATGGTCTTCCTAATCCCCAGATGTCCTCCCATGAGAGAGTCATGTGCCAACTTAAGCACAGCTTCCCTACCCTCAGTTGGTACAACTAACTGATGCGACTTCCTCTCATCCTGAGAACTAAATTCCCGATACATTAAAGACCGCTTCAAGACAAATTTTACTGTCCCCGATCCCTTACATTTTCGTTCTTCCCCTGTGTTCGCTAAGCTCCTAAGTTTATCTAACCCTTTATCATTAGTCTGCTTTTCCGCAAATTCCTGGCTGGACATATCTAACACTGGACTAGGGACACCCAATTTACGATACGGTTTTTGTTTAGCCTGTGACCGTGTCTCTACAGCCTGTACCACTACATCATTAGACTCTAGATACTTTGCCCCTGCAATGTTCCCTAACACAACATCATACATTGCATTGTCTACGCATAACGCCTCTGTTCGCCCACTAAAGTACGGACAGTCAATCTCTACCATTGCTAGCGGAAAATATCTAACACTACCATCAATGTATCGACACGCTCTATCTTTCCCCAGAAACTGGTCTGATGCCACTAACTCACGTCTCACTACAACACAAGTACTTCCCGTATCACGCATCACCTCTACCGGTCTTCCATTCAATCTGCCGGCTTTGGACGGACAATTCCGATCACTTGAAGCTCCCAACTCTTCCCATGTATCATCTGTATCTGACAGACAACAGTTACCTTCACCACGAGGAGGATAACCTCTACCTCTACCCCTAAGACGACTACGTGGCCTAAAGTTTCCTCTACCTCTAAACTCATAAAAGGTGCTATTCGGGCGTTCATCCGACACCATCGCTACCTTATCATTCCTCCGTCTACAGTCGTCTGCTCTGTGATTAGTCATCCCACAGTTATTACACTTCCTATATGGTGCGACCTTCCTACTATAGTCTCTATTCTGCCGAGGAAATACAGGAGTAGGGTTCTTACTTCCATTAAAACCTTTACTATCTCGGGTTACTACATTCTGAGCACCACCTCTGACCTCTGAGAACAAATCTGCTTGTATAGCCATGTCATTGGACTGGGTAAACTGTTTCTCCTTGAGAAATACGCCCTGATCCACATCCATAAGGACATGAATATCGACATTGTTAGCCCTGATCCACATCCATAAGGACATGAATATCGACATTGTTAGCCCTGATCCACATCCATAAGGACATGAATATTGACATTGTTAGACCTGATCCACATCCATAAGGACATGAATATCGACATTGTTAGACCTGATCCACATCCATAAGGACATGAATATTGACATTGTTAGCCCTGATCCACATCCATAAGGACATGAATATCGACATTGTTAGACCTGATCCACATCCATAAGGACATGAATATTGACATTGTTAGACCTGATCCACATCCATAAGGACATGAATATCGACATTGTTACCTGATCCACATCCATAAGGACATGAATATTGACATTGTTAGCCCTGATCCACATCCATAAGGACATGAATATCGACATTGTCATTGTTAAACCTGATCCACATCAATAAGGACATGAATATTGTCATTGTTAGACCTGATCCACATCCATAAGGACATGAATATCGACATTGTCATTGTTAGACCTGATCCACATCCATAAGGACATGAATATCGACATTGTTAGACCTGATCCACATCCATAAGGACATGAATATTGACATTGTTAGACCTGATCCACATCCATAAGGACATGAATATCGACATTGTTAGACCTGATCCACATCCATAAGGACATGAATATTGACATTGTTAGACCTGATCCACATCCATAAGGACATGAATATCGACATTGTTACCTGATCCACATCCATAAGGACATGAATATCGACATTGTTAGACCTGATCCACATCCATAAGGACATGAATATTGACATTGTTAGACCTGATCCACATCCATAAGGACATGAATATCGACATTGTTAGACCTGATCCACATCCATAAGGACATGAATATCGACATTGTTAGACCTGATCCACATCCATAAGGACATGAATATTGACATTGTTAGACCTGATCCACATCCATAAGGACATGAATATTGACATTGTTAGACCTGATCCACATCCATAAGGACATGAATATTGACATTGTTAGACCTGATCCACATCCATAAGGACATGAATATTGACATTGTTAGACCTGATCCACATCCATAAGGACATGAATATCGACATTGTTAGACCTGATCCACATCCATAAGGACATGAATATCGACATTGTTACCTGATCCACATCCATAAGGACATGAATATCGACATTGTTAGACCTGATCCACATCCATAAGGACATGAATATCGACATTGTTAGACCTGATCCACATCCATAAGGACATGAATATTGACATTGTTAGACCTGATCCACATCCATAAGGACATGAATATTGACATTGTTAGACCTGATCCACATCCATAAGGACATGAATATTGACATTGTTAGACCTGATCCACATCCATAAGGACATGACTATTAACATTGTTAGACCAGATCCACATCCATAATGACATGGATATTGACATTGTTAGCCCTGATCCACATCCATAAGGACATGAATATCGACATTGTTAGACCTGATCCACATCCATAAGGACATGAATATCGACATTGTTTAGACCTGATCCACATCCATAAGGACATGAATATTGACATTGTTAGACCTGATCCACATCCATAAGGACATGAATATCGACATTGTTAGACCTGATCCACATCCATAAGGACATGAATATTGACATTGTTAGACCTGATCCACATCCATAAGGACATGAATATCGACATTGTTAGACCTGATCCACATCCATAAGGACATGAATATTGACATTGTTAGACCTGATCCACATCCATAAGGACATGAATATCGACATTGTTACCTGATCCACATCCATAAGGACATGAATATTGACATTGTTAGACCTGATCCACATCCATAAGGACATGAATATTGACATTGTTAGACCTGATCCACATCCATAAGGACATGAATATCGACATTGTTAGACCTGATCCACATCCATAAGGACATGAATATCGACATTGTTAGACCTGATCCACATCCATAAGGACATGAATATCGACATTGTTACCTGATCCACATCCATAAGGACATGAATATCAACATTGTTACCTGATCCACATCCATAAGGACATGAATATCAACATTGTTACATGATCCACATCCATAAGGACATGAATATTGACATTGTTAGCCCTGATCCACATCCATAAGGACATGAATATCGACATTGTTAAACCTGATCCACATCCATAAGGACATGAATATTGTCATTGTTAGACCTGATCCACATCCATAAGGACATGAATATCGACATTGTTAGACCTGATCCACATCCATAAGGACATGAATATCGACATTGTTAGACCTGATCCACATCCATAAGGACATGAATATCGACATTGTTAGACCTGATCCACATCCATAAGGACATGAATATTGACATTGTTAGACCTGATCCACATCCATAAGGACATGAATATCGACATTGTTAGACCTGATCCACATCCATAAGGACATGAATATTGACATTGTTAGCCCTGATCCACATCCATAAGGACATGAATATCGACATTGTTAGACCTGATCCACATCCATAAGGACATGAATATCGACATTGTTAGACCTGATCCACATCCATAAGGACATGAATATTGACATTGTTAGACCTGATCCACATCCATAAGGACATGAATATCGACATTGTTAGACCTGATCCACATCCATAAGGACATGAATATTGACATTGTTAGACCTGATCCACATCCATAAGGACATGAATATCGACATTGTTAGACCTGATCCACATCCATAAGGACATGAATATTGACATTGTTAGACCTGATCCACATCCATAAGGACATGAATATCGACATTGTTAGACCTGATCCACATCCATAAGGACATGAA
>JABXNX010002095.1:0-10241 GCA_014843695.1 Archivesica marissinica | reverse complement strand
ATGTGGACGGACGCCTTAACCACTAGGCCACGGAGAATATGCAAACGTTCCAGATACTGTGTTTGTATAATCCTTTGAATTCTGGTGAGCACACTGAGGCCTTCAAAAGTTCATGGTGCTCTTGTTTAAATTAACTTGCATCCTAGATATTACTAACCTCAAATGTCACTAATACATTCAGACTTTTATGATAATTTACTCTTGTTTCAGATTGAACGGTTGGTCCTAGACGGACAGGTTCTGACAGTGTCTTCGGTACTACATGGAAATGTTGGGACGCAATGGAATATACATGGAAATGTTGGGACGCAATGGAACAAACTAATAACCAAATAAATTTGATATTATGGATCTTAATGAAATGAATTGCTGTATAATCATCTGGAATAAAAATGCATTAAATGACAATTGTTCTCTTTCATTTCTTTGTTTCAAATAAAGTTTTAGTTTGAGGGGGAGATAAGTTACAGTCAGTAATCCCCGAATCATGTTGAGTCGGCACAGTTTGTTCTGTCCGTTTTTCTTCACTGCATAGTGTCTGGATATGATTGGCATTATCGCATATATATCCATACTACTTCGGTTCTTTCACAGCATAATGTGTCCAGTTGTTGCTATATTCTTCATAGCCTGTAAATAAAATACAATATCAATAATACTGGTACTAAACCAAACTAGAACCAGTTTACCCTGACAAACCAGACAATGGTTAAAATTATCGTCAAAGTACTGATCTGGCTTTGTACGAAGCAAATGTTGTGTAAATTCAGTATTGTAAGCTGGCCTAGTTTTACACAATGATCCCATTTTAACTCGGAAGTTTATATGAAGCTATTGACAGAATGCTACATCCACTATCTGTCTGCAACAGCCACTATATCTCCATAGATGAGTATCTAAGGTAGTCGGTCACCTGCTTCTCAACTCATATAGGTTCAAATTCCACTGGTGGTGTCCAATTATATCAGGTTGGTGGTTTTACAAGGTGCATAAAATACTGCTCAGAGGGCACCTGTATACATAAGCTGTTATGCTGTCGGTAATATACAAATTTCAGAATGACCATAAAGTCTAGATAGGCCTGTAAACAGGGATTTCCAAATCTCACAAATACATCTATAAAACATGAAAAAGTTGGCAGTTTCTTACGGAGGTCGTGCACCCAGGTACTGGTTAACTGCTGGAGCCTGCCCAGGAAAGGTGTTGTTAGATAAACTGCCCGCCAGCGATATAGCCCAAAATGGTGCTGATGCAGGTGTAAAACCCGAAATATAACATCTATAAAACTAGAGAATAGCACTTGGATTGCTGGTATTTGACAAAAGATTAGCATGACCCCGATTCAACATTGAAAGGTCAAACACATGGTATTGTTTATTTGACAGTTCATACGAGGTTTCCTACTATAGAAATCAATTGGAGTGGACCCGTCGCTGATCACACAAGACATTTGACCGAATTCACACAAATCATACACCAGCAAACATCCACAAAGTCTATCAACATATTTTTGAGATACCGTCCCCAGACAGACGTAGCTATAAACATTAGCACCCATTCCTATTACATGGTTAATTATTGATTGATGGAAAAAACAAATTACATTCTCCAAGTAATATGAACATTTCTTTAGGTGGTGGCATATTCATGACCCTTTGAGGAGGGTTATATAGTGTCCAAAGTATCGATATACAGTCAATAGAATAAACTCTTACATGGTCATTCAGGCATTATAAATTTATACCTGTTTATATAATATTAATAAATTAAATAAGGTGTGAGAATCTGGTCTATTAAAATAAAATAATTAATATGCGACACAGCTGCTTTAGTGTATTCAATGTATTAATGAAGTTACCTTATGAATGATCTCTCTGTTATTCAATATTGTGGTGTTTCCGTCCTTGTTCATCTTGTGGACACTCGACAGAGTTCTGATCTAATTCTGCAACAAGAATGACACATACCCATAGCAATTCTTAATTTTAGCTGGGTGAATCTTATCTTATCTAGTTTATTCAAATTGCTTGATTGCGAAACAAGTTATTTCATCATTAGTTTAATTGATCTCGCTGCCTCATCCCCTTAATGGAACACATTGTCACGAGGAAGAGGCAGTGTTGATTTAAACGGCTTCACTACATACACCATCACTATGGTTCTGGTGGGGCGCAAACTCACACCATTATGGTATATTATTAAAACCTTTCAAATTACATGTAAAGGGTATTGCATACATGTGAGTATGCAAACTCACAAAATGAAATGGGTGTTAATTAGATTCCTGGCAAAACGAACAACAGATGCCTAGCAGACCATGTGTTAAGGTACAAATATGTAATTTGCAGCTGTCCCTAAACAAAGACCCCCCCTGTTGAAGCAGGTTGTCAACCCTGCCCCCCCACCCTCGCCATTTTAGAAAGGTGTATGATAAGTGGAGTAACAAGTAGATGTGTTGCCAGGAAAAAAACACCCAAAATGCAAACTGGTTTTGACGCCACCCCCGACAAAAGAACGTCCAGGGGGGGGGCTATTTTTCAGAATAGCCTTTAATGCACGAGAATCAGTAATAGAAATGTATGCAATGATTCGTAATAATTATGTATCAATCTTTGTTATGGCACAGTCTTTGATATTGCTAAACACCATTTTCCACTTGTCTCCTGCATGTATATATTACATTTAGAATTTATAGCGTATTAACTGTAAAAACATATACATTCATTGTTACTTTGAATATCAAATGTATTCTAAGCACAACCAATTTGGTATTTACGAACATATATAGTCGATAAAGTAACTGTCTTCCTTCTCAAATATGTCTTGGTTTTATACCCCGTGGGGAGCCCCATAAATTATAACGATTGTTTGACAAAAGGTATGTCCACTGTCATATACCATAGTGTGTTGATTTTAAGCGCTACAATGATTAACAACTACTGGTAGTTATAAGATACATCGTTAGTGCTCAAAACTAAAATAATTCTTAAAAAATAAAACATAGCAACAAACCTTGCGTTTAGCAGTTTAGTAGATAATACGCGACGGCATTGGTGAATTTCAATGTCTTTGTCTTTCTAAGTCCTCCCCATTTGCCCCACGTTGTCTGTTTTAATTGAATTACTTGATATGTCGATTCATAACCACTGTTGTATAGGTTCTCGCAAGGGGTTTGACATTAATGGGACATACATAAACTTCCGTAAAATCTTTATCTCAACATAAACTTCTGTCATGTTCAATGTGCTTTTCTACATTCGCTATTTCACGCATGCGCGTTGTGCGTGTTTACATTTTGGTTTGTTGATAAACAGTGCGTGTTGACCTTTCGGTGTTTTTGTAAACAATTCGCGTATACGACGGTTTAAATTTATTGGAATTTTATCGTTTCTCAGCGACTATATCGATTTTTGTAAACCATTAGTATTTATATTTTACACAAAACATCCTTATTACGATGTAATGCTGCTTTAAATAGGTGCACTATAGCCTAAAAGTTAAAGTAGAGTGTGGAAACGGAAGTTATTTAGATCACGGAACTGTTACATAAATTAACGGCATTACCAGCCGTAGACCGGACTATATACCGGAAGTTAAGCCACCATCTGCGAAGAGCCAAACTACGGACACACACGTGTCATACGTCTCCTACCATTCATTGTCTTTGTTGCTAGTGTTGTTTTATGTATATTAAAATGTGTAAATCTACTTAGTCTTTATGCATACACTTGATCCTGGTATCCGTGACCCTGAGAGAAGCTGGCTCACGTGTCATTTTGTGACAAGTATATTTGAGCAAGGCAACTCACACATATTGTTTAGCTCTGTGGTGGGCTCAATATGCACAGGCAAATATGTAGCTCTCCGAGAGGGGTTTGTCATAAATTATATGAAACATGCATACATAGTGAACATATTCTCTAGTATTACCGTTTTAAAGATTATCAAGAAAACAAAGCGCACTTGGTCAATAACGCGTGATTTTCATCTATGCCATTTTTCAAACTGAATTATATACTAGATACTTCTACAAGCATAATGGGACGTGAACATATGCTATATAATCCTAGAGTAAATCCTTCGAATAGTGGGAATAAAGTATCTAGACAATAAAATGAAATATAAAATATACAACTGGTACAACATGAACATTTCACAAAGTAAACTGGTTTCTATTCGGATGGAGAGTATTTATACTTCAACTTTATCAGACCTACACCCACATTCTCGCTTTGACACATTCTTGCAGATATCGGAAAAAATAGTAGTTTGTGTGTATGCCAAACATTCCCGCACATGCGTTCTTGCGGTTGACCCCAAAGGTGATACTAGATATTTTAGTCCCTTTGATGGCAGGAAATATATCATTAAAGTTGTCAATCATATCAGATACTAAATGTTATGATTGTTGATAGAACTTGTTTACGCCAAACCTTCCCGCGCACATTATTTTGGTTGACTCTTATGCCCTTTGATGATAGGAAATAAGTAATTAAAGCTGTCAAGCTTATCAGGTAATATAATGATTGATGACTCACGCACACCGCTTCCTTTGGGGGTTTGAAAGTCTTTGTAGGTCAAGTACGTGACCAACAGGTACATTAGAGGTAACCTAGTTATATGATAATGACGTCACGTTACCACAACCGGCAACATGTCTACGTGGCACTCACTCTATACTACTAACAGCGATGTACATGTTTGTACATTTATATGAAAATCCTATGTCTTCTCTGGTTATATCATGTCGACATTGTTTACACTAATGTGTTATTATTTGAAGAACAGTGCAATATATGTAGTCGACAGATGCAAACCATTAAAGGAGTAAGAAACAATTTGATGTAATTTTCAACACAAATGATAAATAATGAAATAAGAAAAGACACATGCGTGTTTCGCATGGCGCCCAGTATCACTATGTACAGGACATCTCGACCACATGAAATCTCAGATACACTAATAAACAATATGTATGAAAGCGAAGAAGTAATACTGATGTTAGGGGTGGAACTATTCTGGGGTATGTGTAAACCTCATTTGTTTTACAACGATTGTGAAAGAAGCTTCAACAACTTAATATAGTAATCACTCTTGTTGGCGCTGATAATGTGGGCATTCGTGTGGGAATAAACTGGAGTACCCGGTGAAAACACACATGTCTGATCTGGAGACCACCGTGTCATCTAACATACCTTCCAGTCTGAGAATCGACCCCAGGTTGCATTGGAGAAAATCGAGCGTACCACTGTACTAATCGGATAACCTGGGGTAGCGATGTATTTGGGGTCGAGTTGCCTTAGTATTTTGGATCGAGATGTTTTGGCGTATACGTGGTTGCGAAAACACAAACGCAACTTGAACAGTTGGCATAGCTGCGGCCGACACGGTTGTGTCCGTGGGGCAAGGCACTTAAATTCCACATTGCCACTTCTCTCTCATTCATGACGTATTATGTATAACTATAATGTCATAGCAACTTGTTTCGCAATCGAGCTAAACCAAGTGTCCATAATCTACAAACAATTTTATTTTAGCACACGTTGACATTTGAAATAATGGTCCACAAGTCGAATCTCAGTCTTTTCCATTTGAAAATGTTATTTTGTAACGTGTTCCGATATAGTGCTGTAGTGGCATTTCCATTTATATGCCACACTCTCTGTGTCTCAGTATAAATTAGGCATACATAATACTATAAATAGCCATTCATTCACGACTCTTTCATGCTATATATCGAATATAGATAAGTCATGAAGATGATGTGCGTAAATTGGTCGGATATGTTTGATACAATATAATTATAATTAGAATATTTGTATGACATACGTTTATGATATTTATTAACGGCAAGGTAATAAATGATGGGCATCATGCTCTAGTATGTATGCCTCCAAATGGCAACCACCCATGTTACTACAACTGTGAACAGTATATGATTATCTAACTAGCAACAGTCCATGATGATATGCATGCCTGTTATAATATCATAAGTAGCCATGATGTCGAGCAGCTAACAACCTAACAAGACCAGGAAGAAATCGCATGTTTTAAAATCACAATCACTAGATAACATGAATGAATGTGCACTTGTTGGTAGCCATGCTTGTTGAACATGAGATAAATTGTAAAGTATCGCTATCGGAAATGTATTATTATCACAATCAGTACAGGTTTATCAGTTGTTCAGTATACATACATATAGTGTCCCATTAAGTTTTTTTATTTCGAAACGGTGACATTATTCACAATTTGTATATACATTAATGACTTAGTAGCCAGGTGGTTGAGACCTAGGGCTGTGTGGGAAACATAGCGGGCAGATAGTAGAGTAAGATCTCGAAGACCGGGTTGGATACTCAGTGGGAAGAGGGTGGTAGTCATATTATAGACTCAATGTGCACATGCTGAAGTGGGACATAGAACCTATGTTGACATAATGTGGTGTGGACCCTCAGTGAGCATAATGGGAGCTACTGGTTGGAATGTTGGAAGCTCAGATGGTGGGGTGTACTACATGGTCAGGTGGGAGACTTATATGCTGAGGATAAGGTGTGTGACCTAGAGAGTTGGAGAGTGCATATGCCGGATGTGAGACTCAGTTGACAGATGGTGGAGTGTGACCTATAATGCCGAGTGGGGTACACAGAGGGAAACGTATAGGGTGGGACAAAGGGTTGAGTAGGACACGATGGAAGCAGCATAGCATATAATAATTATATTGTACACTACATATTTACTTTCTTATGTTCCTTAAATATAACACGGATGTCACCCATGGACATTTACACCAGATAAGAATGATATATTATTCCAATAAATACACGCATGGCTACATTATATACGAAATCCTGATAACATGACCTGCAATCAGTGTGAGGAATGAGGATCAACACGGAAGAATAAATAACGAATACAAATATACCTAACTTCACTCTGAAATTGTATTCAACTTCACATTCTTCCAGTGAGGGTTAGCCTCAACAATATTAACCATTGTGCATTAATCAATGTTTGAGCAGATACATGCATGGTGGTACAGTTTATCCGTAAACATAATGTATAT
The DNA here is from genome assembly GCA_014843695.1 of Archivesica marissinica. NCBI lineage: Eukaryota > Metazoa > Mollusca > Bivalvia > Venerida > Vesicomyidae > Archivesica > Archivesica marissinica. The sequence continues at coordinate 3,175 of JABXNX010002095.1, read as the reverse complement.
ATATATATCACATATCCTTTGCAGAGGTATGAACTATATACATAATTCCGTTATTAATGGATACAACAATTTATTAGTTTGAAATGTTCCCGAACATGTATGTATAGCCTAACTAGATTGAGATATTTGCCTAACTAGGAACTTAGCATTGATACAATCATTGTGTCGTGCACACCATAAATCGTTTATCAAACAGGATAGTTCTTAAACACGAAAAAGGACGATTCAAAAGTTGGCGTATGTCTATGCACTATATGTATGATTGCAGTGCTGAGACACGAGCGTTGTACAACTGCATGAACTAAGTGTGTGTCTGCCAGCCCGAAACATTTGTTCAACAACATAAATTTTAAGAGAGTCTAATTGATTCCACTATGTCAGTTTTGAAATATTCAAGATAGAGGACGGTATGGTATCCACTAGTGATAAACCGATGATCGCTAAGTCGCCGACAATCGTTCGCCGGCATAGACATCGGCGATAATCGATTGTGAAAATGTGTAATCGATTATAATCGACGAGTCATTTTTTGTATCTTACTTTTATGTTTGTGTATAGCTCTAATAAAACCACGATTTACTATTAGCTGTATTTTATTAGTATTGCACGTTTGCAACAACAATTCTAACTGTATCTAGTATTAGACGTTTCACTAGTATGTCACTAAGCGTTATGTCCTCTATTAACTTAAAAACTAATTTTATATCAGGTGGCAGTCTACTAACTTAAAGTCTAGTACTCATATATAACTGAGTAACTAATTTGTCGAAACTAGTAACTTGTAAGTAATTTATTAGTACTAAATATATTGTTAAACTCACAAATTAGATGGAATTATTTTGATTTATAACTATACTGAGTAAAAAAAGAAATGATACCTGGTGTGTATGTGTCTATAATTTCAACATTTATTAAGAACATTCTTTGAAAATTCATAAGATGATAGTCCAACATGTTTGAAAGAGGAGCACATAAAGCATAATGAGCCTCCGAAACTGTCTGCTGCGTGATGACGTAATTCATCGGACAGGGGTCTAATGGAGTTTTCACACAGACGTCAATACCGAGTATGGGCACCATTTGCGTCTCTCACTGCAATGCACCGCCGTCGCATCGAACGGAAGAGTGTCTGAATCTCTTGCTGGTCAATATTTGTCCACTCCTGACGCAAAACATCCCTCAGTTGGTTTAACGTTACCGGCTGACGTCGTCTGACGCGGCGGTCTAACGTATCCCACAAATGTTCTATGGGTGACAAGTCTGGTGACAAAGCAGGCCACGGCAGGGTTTCAATATTGTTCTGCTCCAATAATGTGGTGGAAATCCGAGCAGTATGACACCTGGCGTTGTCCTGTTGGAACAGTGTGACGTTTCTGTTGGCGTTAAAGAACGGCACAACAACTGGCGCAAGGATCTCATCACAGTACCGCTGGGCGTTTAGGTTCCCGTCCACCACTAACAGTTCAGTGCGACTGCCGAATGTGATACCGCCCCACGCCATAACGCTTCCGCCCCCGAACAGATCGACCTGACGTACACATGCGTCGGCGTAACGTTCACCGCGTCTGCGATATACCCGCTCTCTGCCATCCGCTCGACGCAAACAGAACCGCGATTCATCGCTAAACATCACCGAATTCCACTGTAACCGAGTCCAGCGAGCACGTTCCGTCGTCCATTCCCGCCGTACGTCACGGTGACGTCGTGTTAGGATGGGTCCAACGTATGGCCGATAGGCACGAATGCCACGTTCACCGAGCCGGTTCCTGACTGTTTGTGCACTGATGCGATTGTTGGTCATCCCAGGAGTAACGGCAGCTGTGTGCGTAGCAGGTAGGAACCGGTCACGTAAATGTGACGTCCGAATGTGACGGTCCTGTTCACGCGTCGTCACACGTGGTCGACCAGATCTTGGACGGTCGTCCACCGATCCATGTGTTCGATAACGTCGAAGTAGACGTGTTATCGTGATCCGCGTAACCCCGAGTCGATTTGCGACGTCACGCTGACGTAAACCGCCGTCAATCATGCCAATGGCACGCATTCTCTGATTGCGGTTTAGCCTAGGCATTTTGTTAGAGGTAACAATGGGTATGTAAGGTGTTTTTCCTCGATGATAATGCAATACCAGTACAATAAACCGGTTTTCCGATTTGTACATGTGTAGGAAGTTGTCTTTGTTGAGGAGCACGTGTAAATCGGAAATTCGGCGTTCCAGGATTATCGGGTGTTTATTTACCTGTGTTTATGGTTGACTGACGTTGCAATAAGATACCCGGTACTGATACGTAATAATATATTAAACCTTTCTATGGTTATATCCGTTTTACGTCATTTTTAGTTTGGTATCGTTTCTTTTTTGACTCAGTATATATAAGTGTGGCGTCCGTGGTGGTAGAGCGTCGGATTTGGAATAGAACGGTCCCGGGTTCGATACTCGGTCAGGCCACGTATGTAGTGTCATTGAGCAAGGCACCTCACACACATTGCTTAGTACTGGTTAACCACTTAGATCGGCTAAGCCTGCCCATGAACACATGTCTAGGTCCCCGCAAGGGGTTTGACATACATACATACATATCAATTGCCCGATTAATAATCAATTATCTAATCGATTTACCCGTCCGATTTGTCCGATTTGTTAATCGAGTATGGATTTGCATTACTCCAGTTCCATCCACTTTCAAAAATATGCAACACCATTATTGGTTTATGTAGTAATATATTAATTTGAAAATTTTCTTCGCCAATATACAAGATGGCCGAAAAACGATCACAAGAGTCAACATTATATAGCAATATATTCCTTATCGTATACAGTAGTATATACACATGTAAGCGTAAGGCAAGTAATGCTACTATATTTTATAATATAGTAGAATAGCATGCATGCTAAGATATTTCAACTAACTTCCTATTATTTATATACTCGCCGATAGGGCGATCTCCCCCAACAAGGCGACCCACATTAATGGTATTGACATGGCAGAGTTTGCATAGATCTACTTATAAGATGGATTGAGCTGGATCGTTTCATATAGTCATATGACATTCGTAACGACAATGTTGTTTTTCTCTTATGTTTTACTGAACATGGCATATGTAATACCAATTGCTAAGATACTTCATTAGTATATAAACTGAGCCAATGTAGGGTGGGCAAATTTATACCTTA
>JABXNX010002094.1:0-10249 GCA_014843695.1 Archivesica marissinica | reverse complement strand
GCCGTAGTACGTACACGTCGAACGCTCTTCTATGTTTCTCTCATCATCTCCTAAAACAGATGAAAACAAAAATACACATTGAAGTTCTAATAATTATTGGTTTCACGACCTACCGCACGGTGTCTCGACTCACCCAGACAATCTTTAATTTATCAACCAGGAGAACTAAACGTACGTTTTGTTAGCAGTGGTTTAACTAGCTGCCAGGAACAGGTGTTGATAAATTTTGCTTTGTCTGCCATATAAATATATTTATTGAACACCCAAACATTAATTCCGTATTGAGTTTCTGATAATATCAACGTCGTTTTGCCAGAAGTAATAAAGTGAAAAATCGACAGACTGGGACCCAGCCTATGGTTTATCTCAAAGAAAGTTTAAGGGAATCATCAAATTGAGACTCAAACAATGGTTGTGCTAAGCAGGAAATCCTGAGCTTGACTTTAAAAGACGACGGCTAGTAAGTATAAAACGACATGCAGACGTAACAGTGTTTGATAGTGTAATATGGACTAAAACTACAATTTTTTAAAGACTTATTTGAAAGTTATTTTATTATACAAATGTACTATCAACGAACCTTTACGTCCATCTGTGTGTAAAAATTGGCATAGCAGACAGCAAAGAGAGGTTGTGATGAACATAATTGACACAACAGAGTTTGAGATAAAGAGAGATTGACAAAACAGATGTAATTAAACTATCTAATTGCGGCTGTCTACTAGTATAGGTTACGTGTATTTATTTGTAAGTGACATACTCTCCATCCAGAATATGTCCGTGCCCTCACACATGGTGGCCACGCTCTCTGAAACCACGTGCTTGGATACTGTTCTGCTCGTGCTGACCCATTTCTGGGAGTTTGGTTCTTCGGATTTTTTATTCAACATCTGGAAAAACACACATAATAATGAATGAAATTACATGTATCGTCAATCGCACTGTTTTCGTTCCCCACCTGTTTTCGAATTTGTTTGCGAATGACGTCACCATTGTCAGTAACAGGTGCTTGTTTATATGGTGCATGCTAGAAACTGGAAAACTGATTAATGAGCAAAAAAAAAACAGATAAATATTCACATTATATTTCGAAAATATGTAAAATTTAAATGTTGATGTTTTCATTAATCTCATTCACATGTACCCTGAAACTGCCAAAAAAGACCTTATATAGAAATATGCGTGTGTTTGTATAACGGAGTAATTTCAAGAATGATCACTTTACATAGTAATAATTTATTTCATCTGCTGTAAAACACAGGGATTCGGCACGTTTGGTGGTACTAGTAACTTAAATATATATATACTAGTACCCCCAAACGTGCCGAATCCCTGTGCTGTAAAAGAGACTGACTAGGCCCACAAGTTAATCGCCGACAAACTTTACATGACCGAAAACCGATACACCCATGATACGTCATATCGATCTTCCAAAATATTGACTGTTTACGGGGTGGAAATGGTGGACAGCTTCAGGCTTTGGTAGTGACGGCGTATCACTTTTAAAAAGTGCTTGGCTATCGTCTAATACTGTGAATAGTGTCAAACCCATGGTGTATCATAATGTTATTAAAATGAAGATATATACAAGAACTATTTTGGGACGAGAACAGCCCATCTGACGCGGTGGATTATTCCTCCAGACCACACGCGTCTGTGGGCGTAGATTCATAATACGTGAGGTTTAAAACTTTCCTATAGTGATATCTGGTATATCTTAGACGATTACGCTGGCCTTTCCTTTGCATGAACTTCACTTTCAACTAATATGCAATCCTATAGAGAGATATAAAAGTGAAGTAACTTTGAATGGGGCTTATGTTGTTGAATATCGCCAAACTCCTCTGTTACTGTTACGGTTTTGTTGTTTTCATATTTGTCCCTACATACACGGATATATTTGGAATTTACAAGGTAAAAATATAAAATAATATCTAAAATACATGTATTTAAAGGAAAGGAATACCTGTTCGCCATCCTTGTAGCTGTCTGGATCAGTGCTCGGAGCCTCGGACTCGTTCAAGGGTTTGGCATAGCAAGCACTTCTAACCCTGGTTTCTGTATCTGTATATCGTACTACCACCAATCCCTGTTAGACATAATAATCAATGAAGTATAGTGTGCTTCCAATCAATCAACCAATCAATCATTCAATCAACAAATCAATCAATCAACCAATCAATCAACAAATCGGCACAGGTCTACAAAAATAGATACTGTTAGCTACTATTATCATGGACTGTTCGGTCCCCCGGCATACCCTATACTAATATTAATAGCTATAAACCGAGGTCTCATGCATGTAAAGGAACCAGGGATGCCTCTGTATTTGGGGCGTCTGCAGTCGGTATATTGCACTATCCTCCAAAAATAAAATCACTATTATACTTGTGAATGCGTCCGACCCCGATCAACAAAGGGATGGGGTGGGGAGATAAATTAATGCATACAAAACAACAAACAACCACAGCAAAACTATTACCCTTACGCTTAACATACCGCTTCAAAAAGTTTAAACATTGTCAAATTATATTAGTCACTCTCGCTGGCGCCTGATGAACGCGTAAATGTGGCCATTCGTGTGGGAGGAAACCGGAGTACCCGGGAGAAAACCCACCTGTCCGAACTGGCGACCACCGTACCATCTCACATATTTCCCGGTCCGAGGATCGAACCCGGGTTACATTGGTGAGAAGCGAGCCACTGCGCTAATCGGACAGCCGCTTCAAATCATGAACAGAACAGACAACTTATTCAGACTTGTACATAGTACATCGTCAAATATACATACATAATTATATAACATATAAATACTAATTCCCGTGAATCTGTACAAAACAGTTTGCAATATCATAAATAGCAGAGTATAAACACATTACACAATAATATTTAAAAGTGAAGTTCTAACTTGCATCGATTCTTTGATAAATTTAACTAGAATAGCTTGAATACGTTTCTTGGTAGATAGAATTAGGTCAATAAACGCATACATTGATGATTACTAACTATTGGTGTGTAAGAACACAGGAACGTGAACTTGTATCCATAAGCAACCAAAGGGCTAGTACCTCTATCCTAGGACACCCCATATATTAAAAAAAAAATAGAGGGGTGTGTGTCCTAGGATAGAGGTACAAGACCTTTGGTGGCTTATGGATAAAATGTCACGTTCATGTGGTAAGAAGAAGTTTTATTTGCATATAAACCCACAAATGATTCATTTACAAGCAACAATATAACAAATAATGAAAATAACGCAGCATGGCAAAGATGGCGGGATCGTATGACTTAACACACACATATTTATATTGTATACACACACACGCACACACACACACACACACACACGCACACGCACACGCACACGCACACGCACGCATAAATAAGTATGCTTTATGCAACCAATTAAGGGCCATTATTGAGTGAGTGAGTGAGTGAGTGAGTGAGTGAGTATTTGGTTTAACGGCGCATCAGCACAGTACAGGCTATATCGCGCCGGGCTAGATTTTATTCTTTATTTACGTCTCATCAATGTACAACAAGCAACATTCAATATAATAAAAACATATCGATGTACATTGCCACTCAATAATGAATTATAAGAGACAGTGACAGTAACAATTCACAATATAACACGATTCAACATATAAGTTTCTTAAAACTAAAGGTTATAGAGGTTGATCCAGACCGATACTCTCACAAATTGAAGACAATCGTCAAAATGGTGACGGGCACATTGCCACCATTACACCACAGCCACAAAACGTGGCGTGAGGGACCATATATGTGAAAATCCCACCATTCCCTCACGCCCTGTGTAATGCCAGCCATGTCATCACCATGTGCAACCGTTATCAGTGAGATTCTCGGTCCAAAACAAGACCTACTCTTAGATATAAATTTATTAAATCTAAATTGCCTACGCTAATGGGCTATGTATACTGTATACAAGATTAGGGCCATTATTGATGACATGCTAGCCTGGGTTCCAGTCTGTCGATTTTTCACTTTTTAACTTTTAACATTAATAGTCTCGGTGTTAAAATATATTTATTTGACTGACCAGGCAAAATATATCGACGCCTGTTCCCAGGCTAATGACATGCCAATCATGACATGGACTATTCCAATAGTTTATCTTCTATATATTGATATACTTTTGTTATGAATACATATTGTTCATCTCTTTTTAACGTAAATATATTTCGGCTAATTTCGGAAAAAGAACACGTGAATAAAATATAAATACATTTCTGCATTAAATGGAACTTACATTCTTGTAGTCATAGACCGTCTCGATTTCGTTTGGAACACGAATGCTGACCTCGGTGTCCGTCACAGTGGTAACCTCCTCCACAACCTTGCCATCATCTGTGCGGAAAATCTGTCTGGCTTCCTTTAGACAAAAACAGGCCAATCAATTGCCAAAATCTAGTATTTCGTAAACATTGTGAATTTCTAAATTTACAGTCTAAATATTCTCGAAGTGAAACATCAATGTGCAATGGATAGTTCAAGGACATAACAATTGTACATGATGATTTGTAATATAACCGGTTATGTGTGTATTGCGTTTATTTATCGTCCATGCATGCATGGCTACATCGTATTCTAATTATAAAACACGTTTCAGTAAACGACCGAATAATACAGACGGATCTGTAGTCAAGTGGTTAACACGCTGGACTGGTAATCCATGGATCGCACGTTCGATCCCCCGTCTGACACTAATCAAATTAACAGTCTTTTAGATGGGACTTTAAACCAATGTCTCGTGTCGGTGCTTTACACCGTGCACATAATAGAACCAGAGGAGACTCTGGAATGGGTCTCTGTCTGTATCATTGCACTACCCTCCAAAAATCTAAAATGACTAATCTCTTCAGGAGGCGTAGCTCATATGGGCAACCGGTAGCGACGATAAATAAACGTAAAACACACACACACCTAATCGGTCACCTGGATTTTTAATAATATTTGAAGCCAATTAAATAATTATACAATATAAATGTTTTAAATATTAATGCATTTTATCTGAAATGAGTATATAGAAACTCATGCATAACGATCTGTAATAAAATATAACCAATAAGATGATATGAATGTTCATTTTTTTTTAAATAATATTTTATTGCATTTTTTCATACAATACATTACATATATACATACAATACTAAGAATAAATCAGAGATTAATATGTAATTATATGATTGCAGTATACGATACATTTGTTTTGTCAAGGGGAAAAAAGCAAATGGGTTGGGCTACAAGTTATAACAACATTGTTATTCGTTTGCTCCAAATACTGAATGTTGTTGAGTGTATATCAACTCTGATTTGGTATAATAAAGATGCAGTTTTATTTTTTAAATGGTTTTAGTGTTATTAGGCTACTTATGCATGTGTGCAGATTTACAGCAGTTAGTATCTGTCTCTGGTTATAAATATATTATAAGCTAGAAGACAATATGTCTTTCCATTTTAGATTTCATCGTAAATAGTAACTTGTAAATGCTTCAAGTACTATTGCTCTGTTGATCATATGACAACTAATGTCGTCATGGCTGTATGCCGTTATCATCATATTGTTAGTTGTCATATAACACTGCTCATATGATTCATGTGATATATTTTACCTGCTCTTATTTTTCTGTTACGCTTACCTGTTTTGTGATATGTTTTATATAATATAGTATATATATGATATATGAAGATAAGTAAATGATCTACAGTCAACACTGTCCTTATGCAGCCAGCCAAGGGAATCACAGAAAGTGGCTGCTTAGCACATGTGGTTGCTTAATAGATGTCGAATATATCGTAAAACAACGTATTGGGAACCTGGAAACGTGCTGCTTAATACATGTTGGTTGCTTAATACAGGTTACCACTAACACAGGTGTGCCTATCTGTATTCAGTTTATACAAATTTATTTAGCTCGATTGCGAAACAAGTTCTTACAACTTATATTAATCACGCTCGATACCTCACTCCTGATGGAATCCATCGCCACGAGGGAAAGAGAAGAGGCAATGTGGAATTTAAATGTCATGCATAAGGGCACACTCGTAAAGGCTGCAGCTGGACACGAACTCCGGACCTTTCACGCCTGAAGCGAACGCCTATCACGACTTCCACAGAATAATGAACAACTCACAATTTGTATCGGGTCTATTAAAAATTGTGGTTGAACGAATAATTAAAATGTAGTATAGAAACTATATATATATGATTATATTTTGTTTCAACATACCTTGTAATTGCTCCCTGTGATTTTCGCACCAACATATACAGAAAGTCCAACAATAGCCGCAACAACAACGATAGCAACCAATCCAATCGCCGCGCCTACAATTAACTGGTTCCTCTTGCCTTTCATTGGCTGTTTTGCTGTCTCCTTAAACAAGTAAACAAATAGGTCAATACATAATGTATAAAACACATGATTATTTTACTGGTTTGCTCGCCCATGTTCTCTGCAGTGGCGAGGGTAAATAAATTCATCATCATCTGGTTAAATAACATCAACATATATATATCAGACGTGATCCCGGAGATATGTGACCTGAATACATCTTGAGCATCACAGTATCCCTTGTGTGTGTTTTACGTTTATTTATCGTCGCTACCGGTTACCCATATGAGCGACGCCTCCTGAAGAGATTAGTCATTTTAGATTATTGGAGGAGTGTGCAATGATACAGACAGAGACCCATTCCAGAGTCTCCTCTGGTTCTTTTACGTGCACGGACTACAGATCCGTCTGTCACAGTAGCCCGAAATGAGCATGTGTCCGGTATCTCGCATATTTGTTCATGATACTCGTGTTGCTTCGCGTCAATACAATAACATTTAAAATCACAATAAACAACCTCAAAGTACATTCATAAAACATCCTCCAACATGCATCCTCCAACATGCAGTATTCTTATAATTAATTAGTATAAACATACATGTATAAGTATGCTTATGGTCTTTGTGTGTTTTACGTTTATTTATCGTCGCTACCGGTTGCCCAATGAGCGATGCCTCCTGAATATATTAGTCATTTTAGATTCTGGAGGATAGTGCAATGATACAGACATAGACCCAATCCAGAGTTTCCTCTGGTTCTTTTACGTTCACTGTGTAAAGCACCGACATGAGACCTCAGTTTGAAGTCCATCTGAAAGACTGAGTCAGACGGGGGATCGAACCTTCTATGTGTAAATACATGTACTATTTATCTAATATGTGTCTTATAATTAAAGCAAAACAGTTCTTTATTTCTAAAACGGAGAAGGTCAAAAGACGCAACAAAACACAAAACCAAACATACAAACTTGAAGTTGTAGCATATATTAATATCAAAAAATGTAATTGTTACCACACTTAGGTAGATGTTGCAAGGTTGTATAACATGGCCGATCAGTAAACCCTTCGTAACCATATTCATTGCTAAATGTTAAGTATTATAAATTTAATTTTACATGTGGTAATATTTGTAAAACATAGAACATTACATTACATGACATATACATAGATTTATTAATTAAATTCCATTCAGCTTTCCAATCCCATCAAACATTACTTCACTTCTGTATAGGATTGCATATTATACTAGAGGACATTTTGGAATATTTTTAGTTGTTCAGTTTGTGTTTTGTAATAAAGATGTGATATATCTTTGGTGGAATCCTTCGTATTTCGTTTTCATGTAATAATAATCATATAATGTATGTGTGCGTTTTCTATGTCCTCTAGTATAATTAAAGACATATACATTTAATACCGACCATTAATAACATATTGAGGAATTGTTACCTCAGCTAGCTATGTCTGGCCATTTAACTTCAAAAATGTGTTGAGCATATATTGAGAACATTTATTTGTTATTTATTTATGTTTTTATAATTGTCTCGTGCCTATTTATCCTATACACACATGTACATTATGTATAATTGTAAACATTGCTCTTGTTAATACATATATAAAAACATTTTCATGTATAGATTCAGTTCATAACAGAGCAATGAGGTTCTTTTTGGGTGTAGGCAAATACACTCCAAATACTGCCATTGCAGGAGAAATGGGTTGGAAGCCGACTGTTGTATGGCAGTGGAAAAGCATATGTTTATTCTGGTCCAAAATATCGTCAATGGATACACATCGTATGAACAAACGCATAGCACTTTGGGTGGCTTCTAAGGCAAATGTTTCATGTAAAAATTGGTATTATTTAATTGTAAAAGTATTTAATGAAAATAATTTAAGTATGTTTGCAAATATTACCGAGCCTAAGCCATCATCATTAGTATTCTCAATGGAAAGTAAACTAATGGCTAGGTTCAAATTAAACTGGTTTACATCTATTAATAGAGATGTTGGTATATCGGGTCGAGGTAGAAATAAATTACGGTTGTATAAGCTATTTAAAACAGAATTCAAAGTAGAAGACTACTGTATGATGTTTTTACCTCTTAGTCATAGAGCTGCTTTGAGTAAATTTCGTTGTGGTGTTGCACCAATAAGAATAGAGACGGGCAGGTACGAGAATCTGAGTGTAGATCAAAGGAAATGTCCATTCTGTGACTCCGTTGAAAATGAACTACATGTTATTTTGCAATGTTGTACGTATGCAGATATTAGGTTACCGCTTATTAGAAAAACAATGGGTATTTATGGTAATTTTATTAATCTTTCTGATTCAGAAAAGTTTGTTTTAATTTTCTCCAGCAAGGAACTGATAAGATTATGTGCCAAAACCTGTTTTGAAATTCTTCAAAAACGACGGTTTTTGACGTGTAAATAAAATCAGTATGTTATGCAGTTCATAGATTGTAATATATATATATTTAGCATGTAAATAATGTATCTCAATTGTTTCTTAATACTATGAATACTTTTTTATTGCCAACTAAATAGTCTATGCTAATCAGTTCATCACTGATCTGATCAGAGGTGATAATTGTTTTTTTATACCATTTTTTAATTAATAAGCGCGTTAGTGCTCTTTTTCAATATCAGTGTTTTAATAAATATTTTAAGCACTTCTTAGATAAGATTAGCGTAGGCAATTTAGATTTAACACATTTATATCTAAGAGTAGGTCTTGTTTTGGACCGAGAATCTCACTGATAGCGGTTACCCATGGTGACGTTTTGCGGCTGTGGTGTAATGGTGGCAATGTGCCCGTCACCATTTTGACGATTGTCTTCAGTTTGTGAGAGTATCGGTCTGGATCAACCTATATAAACTCTAGTTTTAAGAAACTTATATGTTGAATCGTGTTCTATTGTGAATTGTTACTGTTACTGTCTCTTATAATTCATTATTGAGTGGCAATGTACATCGATATGTTTTTATTATATTGAATGTTGTTTGTTGTACATTGATGAGACGTAAATAAAGAATAAAATCTAAAAAAAATTATATAACTAATTTATTATCTGATCGAGGCTGATAACTGATTTTTTAAAACATTTCTTAATTGCGCATTAGTGCTTTTTTTCCATTTCAGTATTTCAAAATTTCAAGAGTAAGGTATATGAATACAAAAGTACAATGTATTTAATTTTCAATTAGTGACTGTTACTCGGTTTTAATATGTAAATAAAATAATATGTCAGTAGACTGTGATAGTTTGATTATCTGTGATTAGATTAGTCTCTTATAATTCTTTTATATTTATATTTACCATTCATTTGTTGTGTAATTTTTATGTAGTGTACAACGATGAGACTGAAATAAAGTATAACTCCATTGGCCCAATGGTCCGGGTGCTTGTTTGTAATTAGTAATTTTATGTAAATATGTTTATATCTCTAAATGCACATGCCACAATAATACAATATTTACTTGTTTACTTACTTACAGAACCAATGAAAACTCATTTGAATTCGGCTTTGCGGGGCATCAAGATATTTCAGGTGATCTTGTCCTTAACTGAATACCTTGAATGCATGTTTGTCTCACTCTACGTCAAAACAAAAACACAAACAATAAATGAACAAGACATACCCTATCTGTGATTCCTGCAACAGTAATAATTGTTGGTTTTTCTCCTTCCATTCCGAGTACAGGTTTCATTTGTCCGGGTACTGTTACAGATGAATTTCAATACAGCTAGAGATGTAAAGTTACCCGCTCTCTTGCTAAATGCGCTATTTTATAGGTCCCGGTCTGACCTTCACACATCCGCATTTCAAAATCGCATTTAGAAATCAGGGTGGGAAGGATTCCCCAAAACTATTGCAAATTAAAATAACA
>JABXNX010002093.1:0-10249 GCA_014843695.1 Archivesica marissinica | reverse complement strand
CCTATGTATTATCAAGCCATAGACGTGTACCTATGTATTATCATGCTATAGACGTGTACCTATGTATTATCATGCTATAGACGTGTACCTATGTATTAGCATGCTATAGACGTGTACCTATGTATTTTCATGCTATAGACGTGTACCTATGTATTATCATGCTATAGACGTGTACCTATGTATTATCATGCTATAGACGTGTACCTATGTATTATCATGCTATAGACGTGTACCTATGTATTATCATGCTATAGACGTGTACCTATGCATTATCATACTATAGACGTGTACCTATGTATTATCATGCTATAGACGTGTACCTATGTATTATCATGCTATAGACGTGTACCTATGTATTATCATGCTATAGACGTGTACCTATGTATTATCATGCTATAGACGTGTACCTATGTATTATCATGCTATAGACGTGTACCTATGTATTATCATGCTATAGACGTGTACCTATGTATTATCATGCTATAGACGTGTACCTATGTATTATCATGCTATAGACGTGTACCTATGTATTATCATGCTATAGACGTGTACCTATGTATTATCATGCTATAGACGTGTACCTATGCATCATCATGCTATAGACGTGTACCTATGTATTATCATGCTATATACGTGTACCTATGTATTATCATGCTATAGACGTGTACCTATGTATTTTCATGCTATATACGTGTACCTATGTATTATCATGCTATAGACGTGTACCTATGTATTTTCATGCTATAGACGTGTACCTATGTATTATCATGCTATAGACGTGTACCTATGTATTATAATGCTATAGACGTGTACCTATGTATTATCATGCTATAGACGTGTACCTATGTATTATCATGCTATAGACGTGTACCTATGTATTATCATGCTATAGACGTGTACCTATGTATTATCATGCTATAGACGTGTACCTATGCATTATCATGCTATAGACGTGTACCTATGTATTATCATGCTATAGACGTGTACCTATGTATTATCATGCTATAGACGTGTACCTATGTATTATCATGCTATAGACGTGTACCTATGTATTATCATGCTATAGACGTGTACCTATGTATTATCATGCTATAGACGTGTACCTATGTATTATCATGCTATAGACGTGTACCTATGTATTATCATGCTATAGACGTGTACCTATGTATTATCATGCTATAGACGTGTACCTATGCATATCATGCTATAGACGTGTACCTATGTATTATCATGCTATAGACGTGTACCTATGTATTATCATGCTATAGACGTGTACCTATGTATTATCATGCTATAGACGTGTACCTATGTTATCATGCTATAGACGTGTACCTATGTATTATCATGCTATAGACGTGTACCTATGTATTATCATGCTATAGACGTGTACCTATGTATTATCATGCTATAGACGTGTACCTATGTATTATCATGCTATAGACGTGTACCTATGTATTATCATGCTATAGACGTGTACCTATGTATTATCATGCTATAGACGTGTACCTATGTATTATCATGCTATAGACGTGTACCTATGCATTATCATGCTATAGACGTGTACCTATGTATTATCATGCTATAGACGTGTACCTATGTATTATCATGCTATAGACGTGTACCTATGTATTATCATGCTATAGACGTGTACCTATGTATTATCATGCTATAGACGTGTACCTATGTATTATCATGCTATAGACGTGTACCTATGTATTATCATGCTATAGACGTGTACCTATGTATTATCATGCTATAGACGTGTACCTATGTATTATCATGCTATAGACGTGTACCTATGTATTATCATGCTATAGACGTGTACCTATGTATTATCATGCTATAGACGTGTACCTATGTATTATCATGCTATAGACGTGTACCTATGTATTTTCATGCTATAGACGTGTACCTATGTATTATCATGCTATAGACGTGTACCTATGTATTATAATGCTATAGACGTGTACCTATGTATTATCATGCTATAGACGTGTACCTATGTATTATCATGCTATAGACGTGTACCTATGCATCATCATGCTATAGACGTGTACCTATGTATTATCATGCTATAGACGTGTACCTATGTATTATCATGCTATAGACGTGTACCTATGTATTATCATGCTATAGACGTGTACCTATGTATTATCATGCTATAGACGTGTACCTATGTATTATCATGCTATAGACGTGTACCTATGTATTATCATGCTATAGACGTGTACCTATGTATTATCATGCTATACGTGTACCTATGTATTATCATGCTATAGACGTGTACCTATGTATTATCATGCTATAGACGTGTACCTATGTATTATCATGCTATAGACGTGTACCTATGTATTATCATGCTATAGACGTGTACCTATGTATTATCATGCTATAGACGTGTACCTATGTATTATCATGCTATAGACGTGTACCTATGTATTATCATGCTATAGACGTGTACCTATGTATTATCATGCTATAGACGTGTACCTATGTATTATCATGCTATAGACGTGTACCTATGTATTATCATGCTATAGACGTGTACCTATGTATTATCATGCTATAGACGTGTACCTATGTATTATCATGCTATAGACGTGTACCTATGTATTATCATGCTATAGACGTGTACCTATGTATTATCATGCTATAGACGTGTACCTATGTATTATCATGCTATAGACGTGTCCTATGATTATCATGCTATAGAATTATCATGCTATAGACGTGTACCTATGTATTCATGCTATAGACGTGTACCTATGTATTATCATGCTATAGACGTGTACCTATGTATTATCATGCTATAGACGTGTACCTATGTATTATCATGCTATAGACGTGTACCTATGTATTATCATGCTATAGACGTGTACCTATGTATTATCATGCTATAGACGTGTACCTATGTATTATCATGCTATAGACGTGTACCTATGTATTATCATGCTATAGACGTGTACCTATGTATTATCATGCTATATACGTGTACCTATGTATTATCATGCTATAGACGTGTACCTATGCATTATCATGCTATAGACGTGTACCTATGTATTATCATGCTATATACGTGTACCTATGTATTATCATGCTATAGACGTGTACCTATGTATTTTCATGCTATATACGTGTACCTATGTATTATCATGCTATAGACGTGTACCTATGTATTTTCATGCTATAGACGTGTACCTATGTATTATCATGCTATAGACGTGTACCTATGTATTTTCATGCTATAGACGTGTACCTATGTATTATCATGCTATAGACGTGTACCTATGTATTATAATGCTATAGACGTGTACCTATGTATTTTCATGCTATAGACGTGTACCTATGTATTATCATGCTATAGACGTGTACCTATGATTACCATACTATAGACGTGTACCTATGTATTATCATGCTATAGACGTGTACCTATGCATTACCATACTCTAGACGTGTACCTATGTAGTATCATGCTATAGACGTGTACCTATGCATCATCATGCTATAGACGTGTACATTTGTATTATCATGCTATAGACGTGTACCTATGTATTATCATGCTATAGACGTGTACCTATGTATTATCATGCTATAGACGTGTACCTATGTATTATCATGCTATAGACGTGTACCTATGTATTATCATGCTATATACGTGTACCTATGTATTATCATGCTATAGACGTGTACCTATGTATTATCATGCTATAGACGTGTACCTATGTATTATCATGCTATAGACGTGTACCTATGTATTATCATGCTATAGACGTGTACCTATGCACTATCATGCTATAGACGTGTACCTATGCATCATCATGCTATAGACGTGTACCTATGTATTATCATGCTATATACGTGTACCTATGTATTATCATGCTATAGACGTGTACCTATGTATTATCATGCTATAGACGTGTACCTATGTATTTTCATGCTATATACGTGTACCTATGTATTATCATGCTATAGACGTGTACCTATGTATTTTCATGCTATAGACGTGTACCTATGTATTATCATGCTATAGACGTGTACCTATGTATTATCATGCTATAGACGTGTACCTATGTATTATCATGCTATAGACGTGTACCTATGTATTATCATGCTATAGACGTGTACCTATGCATTACCATACTATAGACGTGTACCTATGTATTATCATGCTATAGACGTGTACCTATGCATCATCATGCTATAGACGTGTACCTTTGTATTATCATGCTATAGACGTGTACATATGTATTATCATGCTATAGACGTGTACCTATGTATTATCATGCTATAGACGTGTACCTATGTATTATCATGCTATAGACGTGTACCTATGTATTATCATGCTATATACGTGTACCTATGTATTATCATGCTATAGACGTGTACCTATGTATTATCATGCTATATACGTGTACCTATGTATTATCATGCTATAGACGTGTACATATGTATTATCATGCTATAGACGTGTACATATGTATTATCATGCTATAGACGTGTACCTATGTATTAACATTATATAGACGTGTACATATGCATTATCATGCTATAGACGTGTACCTATGTATTGGCATGCTATAGACGTGTACCTATGCATCATCATGCTATAGACGTGTACCTATGTATTATCATGCTATAGACGTGTACCTATGTATTATCAAGCCATAGACGTGTACCTATGTATTCTCATGCTATAGACGTGTACCTATGTATTAGCATGCTATAGACGTGTACCTATGTATTAGCATGCTATAGACGTGAACCTATGTATTTTCATGCTATAGACGTGTACCTATGTATTATCATGCTATAGACGTGTACCTATGTATTATCATGCTATAGACGTGTACCTATGCATTACCATACTATAGACGTGTACCTATGTATTATCATGCTATAGACGTGTACCTATGCATCATCATGCTATAGACGTGTACCTTTGTATTATCATACTATAGACGTGTACCTATGTATTATCATGCTATAGACGTGTACCTATGTATTATCATGCTATAGACATGTACCTATGTATTATCATGCTATAGACGTGTACCTATGTATTATCATGCTATATACGTGTACCTATGTATTTTCATGCTATATACGTGTACCTATGTATTATCATGCTATAGACGTGTACCTATGTATTTTCATGCTATAGACGTGTACCTATGTATTATCATGCTATAGACGTGTACCTATGTATTATCATGCTATAGACGTGTACCTATGTATTATCATGCTATAGACGTGTACCTATGTATTATCATGCTATAGACGTGTACCTATGCATTACTATCTTAGACGTGTACCTATGTAGTATCATGCTATAGACGTGTACCTATGCATCATCATGCTATAGACGTGTACCTATGTATTATCATGCTATATACGTGTACCTATGTATTATCATGCTATAGACGTGTACCTATGTATTATCATGCTATAGACGTGTACCTATGTATTATCATGCTATAGACGTGTACCTATGTATTATCATGCTATATACGTGTACCTATGTATTATCATGCTATAGACGTGTACCTATGTATTATCATGCTATAGACGTGTACCTATGTATTATCATGCTATAGACGTGTACCTATGTATTATCATGCTATAGACGTGTACCTATGCATTATCATGCTATAGACGTGTACCTATGTATTATCATGCTATAGACGTGTACCTATGTATTATCATGCTATAGACGTGTACCTTTGTATTATCATGCTATAGACGTGTACCTATGTATTATCATGCTATAGACGTGTACCTATGTATTATCATGCTATAGACGTGTACCTATGTATTATCATGCTATAGACGTGTACCTATGTATTATCATGCTATAGACGTGTACCTATGTATTAGCATGCTATAGACGTGTACCTATGTATTATCATGCTATAGACGTGTACCTATGTATTATCAAGCCATATTGTTGTTTAACGTGTACCTATGTATTATATGCTATACACGTGTACCTATGTATTATCATGCTATAGACGTGTACATATGTATTATCATGCTATAGACGTGTACCTATGTATTATCATGCTATAGACGTGTACCTATGTATTAACATTATATAGACGTGTACATATGCATTATCATGCTATAGACGTGTACCTATGTATTGGCATGCTATAGACGTGTACCTATGCATCATCATGCTATATACGTGTACCTATGTATTATCATGCTATAGACGTGTACCTATGTATTATCAAGCCATATACGTGTACCTATGTATTATCATGCTATAGACGTGTACCTATGTATTATCATGCTATAGACGTGTACCTATGTATTAGCATGCTATAGACGTGTACCTATGTATTATCATGCTATAGACGTGTACCTATGTATTATCATGCTATAGACGTGTACCTATGTATTATCATGCTATAGACGTGTACCTATGTATTATCATGCTATAGACGTGTACCTATGTATTATCATGCTATAGACGTGTACCTATGCACTATCATGCTATAGACGTGTACCTATGTATTGGCATGCTATAGACGTGTACCTATGTATTGGCATGCTATAGACGTTTACCTATGTAATGGCATGCTATAGACGTGTACCTATGTATTATCATGCTATAGACGTGTACCTATGTATTAACATTATATAGACGTGTACCTATGCATTATCATGCTATAGACGTGTACCTATGTATTGGCATGCTATAGACGTGTACCTATGTATTGGCATGCTATAGACGTGTACCTATGCATCATCATGCTATGGACGTGTACCTATGTATTATCAAGCCATAGACGTGTACCTATGTATTATCATGCTATAGACGTGTACCTATGTATTATCATGCTATAGACGTGTACCTATGCACTATCATGCTATAGACGTGTACCTATTTATTAGCATGCTATAGACGTGTACCTATGCATCATCATGCTATAGACGTGTACCTATGTATTATCATGCTATATACGTGTACCTATGTATTATCATGCTATAGACGTGTACCTATGTATTATCATGCTATAGACGTGTACCTATGTATTATCATGCTATAGACGTGTACCTATGTATTATCATGCTATAGACGTGTACCTATGCACTATCATGCTATAGACGTGTACCTATGCATCATCATGCTATAGACGTGTACCTATGTATTATCATGCTATATACGTGTACCTATGTATTATCATGCTATAGACGTGTACCTATGTATTTTATGCTATAGACGTGTACCTATGTATTATCATGCTATAGACGTGTACCTATGCATTATCATGCTATAGACGTGTACCTATGTATTATCATGCTATAGACGTGTACCTATGCATTGTCATGCTATAGACGTGTACCTATGTATTGTCATGCTATAGACGTGTAACTATGTATTATCATGTTATAGACGTGTACCTATGTATTATATGTTGGTGTTTGATGCTATAGACGTGTACCTATGTATTATCAAGCCATAGACGTGTACCTATGTATTATCAAGCCATAGACGTGTACCTATGCATCATCATGCTATAAACGTGTACCTATGTATTATCATGCTATAGACGTGTGCCTATGCATCATCATGCTATATACTTGTATCTATGTATTATCATGCTATAGACGTGTACCTATGCATCACCATGCTATAGACGTGTACCTATGAGGGAACTAATTATTGATATTTAGTAAATGTACATTATAATGTTTCCAAACCCTGCTGCAAGCGTACCACCCAATAGTTTCCCTATATGGCCTAATAAAATCACTGGTCTGAATCATATCATAATTATATAGCCTGGTCCCATACTATGTATTTGTATAATATATACTAGTCTTCACTACTATTGTGTATAAAGTATTATGGGTGAGTGATTGTGAGTGACAATCAGGTCAGATGTGTGAATGAGTGAACTAACTCAACTAAGTAGGTGCACTTTCCAACTAACTTGTTCAAGACCCTTATCCCACACTCTTACTCTACTAGTCAAATGGATAAGTTGAAAAGCTATCCTGTTTACCTTAATATATACTATACTAGTAAATATATACATATATACATTATATGTATCAGCTGATAGCCGGACTCTGGTAATGTAATGTTTTATCTTTGATATTTTACATTGTAAAATATTTATTTGAACTGCTGGAATTGGAATTGTGTATTTACTATTTTGTATTGTGAAATTTAGTAGAATGATTTGTACATAATAATATTATGTATATATTGTATTTTACAGGCTCTTTATATCCATATATACGAAAATACGAAAACAACCAGAATGTGTTATATCTATAAACTCCCCGGTCTACAAATGGCTCCCCGTCGGGGAATTGAACCCCGGTCTCCCGCGTGACAGGCGGGGAGCCATTTGTCAGCCACCAACCTATTGTACACTATGCGCAGTTCCCTTCGTGGTTCTGCCCGTATGATGGTGATTCCGCTATGTCAGGAGTCAACACTTGTCCAGATTATGGATAAGCTAGACTGCATGTTCTCAGATGCATCGACCAAAGAGGACCTGATGACAGAATTTTTTAATTCCTCTCAGGCAACGGACGAATCAGTAACATCTTATGCATGCCGCCTAGAAACGTTGTTTCAGGCCATCATCAATAAGGGTCAGTTACCAGGTGTTGCAAGGAATGACATACTTCATCATAAGTTCTGGACAGGGTTATCCTCGGATATGTTGCGACTACAAACCCGCCACAAGTATGATACCCTGGCGGACTACAACCAATTACTTCGAGAAATCCGCAAAGTTGAGAAAGAAATGTTGCGCACTTCGACTTCTTCTAATCTCAACTCTTCTTCAACTGGTAATGTTCTACAGACAACTCCTTTCTCTAAGAAGGTTTCTGTTAAGAACAATACAGTTACTGCGGACTCAGACGTGCAACAACAGTTTTCTTTATTGGAAAAGAAAATGCAGTCTCGCTTGGATCAGTTTGATACCAAACTCACTTCCTGGGAGAACATGATGGACCAGAAGATCAACTCCAAGTTCGACCAGATTTTACAGAAGCTGGACTCTACCCACAACCAGCAACAACAACATCAGCCATTCTCTCTACCACCACAACCATTTAGTACCAACAGAGGTCGCGGTCATAGACCTGGGAGATACAGTGGTGGCAACCAAGCTTCTGGTTATAGTCAGCAGGATTACAATCCGCAAGGATCACACCTGCAGCCGAACTCCGGACCAAGGTCATTTGGTCGCGGAGGTTTCAACAAGTCCTGGGTAAATGGACACATGTATTTTCCAAAGACAGTCAGGACTTGGGTAAAACAAATCGTGTACAGCACAAGATAGTGTTAGAGGACAATACACCGTTTAAAGACCCATACAGACGAATCCCTCCAGCCATGTATGAGGAAGTGCGTCAGCACATAAAGGAAATGTTGGAGGCAGATGTTATTCGAGAGTCTGATAGTCCTTACTCTTCTAACGTTGTTTTGATTAGAAAATCCTCCGGTGCACTCAGGTTTTGTGTGGATTGGCGTCGATTGAACAACAAGACCCGAAAGGATGCTTTTTATGTACCCATTTGATGACACATATTGGATTTCCCTTTCTTCTTCCATATTTTAGTAAACTGGACCTTACATTCCGCCCTACTGGCAGTCGCACAGTTGCAGAAGAGATTTAAGTGGTGTATTCCGTCATTGTATCAATCGCTACTGGACGGGCTAGTTCAGGCCACAAAAACAGCTTTTAGTGTCGGAGCACTGGGGTTTTATGAGTGGAACCGGATGGGTTTCGGACTCACCAATGCACCCGCAACCTTCCAGCGACTGATGGAAAAATGCATGGGTGATATGCATCTTAGAGAATGTTTAATTTTCTTAGATGACATCCTTATTTTCTCATCTACATTTGAGGAACACCTAGAGAGGATTGAATCCGTCTTTCAACGGTTGGATCAGCATCACTTGAAGCTTAAACCTTCAAAATGCGAATTCTTTAATAAATCCGTAACTTACTTGGGTCATGTCGTTTCTGATCAAGGTATTTCTACGGAGCCCGGTAAAGTTTCCGCCGTTAAAGATTGGCCAGCATGTCACGATCTGAAATCTCTCAGACAATTTCTTGGATTCTCGGGCTACTACAGAAAATTTATAAAGGATTATGCCCAGATTGTACAGCCGTTAAACTCTTTATTAGAAGGACATGGTTTTAACCAGAAAAAATCCAAGAAAAAGACCAAGAAGAAGACCAAGACACCCGTTCCATGGATGTGGGGTGATGCC
>JABXNX010002092.1:0-10255 GCA_014843695.1 Archivesica marissinica | reverse complement strand
ACCATTCGCGCACACCCTCGGCAACGGTTTATCGCCGCCATCTTGTTAGACAAACAATGCATATTAGACACACTAGTAACGAGTAGACACATTTGAAAAGGCGTGAATTTGATCGAAAATACGGGTTTAAAATTGTTTTAATGATGTTGAAAATGTGTAGCTTTGGTGTGTGGGTTAGTTATAGTACAACATTAGTCGATATCCTGGTGATCGACGTTAAATTCAACCCATTTCAAAATCCTTGGACAAATCTAAAAGTGTGTATATACAAAATACTAGACAGCTGCTTTAAAAACAATGCATCTATAAAAACACCGACTGACCCCATATAGTCATTCTTTTCTCACAAACACAGCAATCAAATGTAAGCGTGTCACACTGTTTATTGGGAGCAATCAACAACTTACCCACTAACAGAGACCGCCGAGTTATAATACCCGATAGGGGCCATTGCTATCAAGATCAAAGTATTTCACATCGGAATTTAGCACTGATTGTGCTAATTGGTCAATTATAAAATGTGTGCACATAATTATATAATTGATTACTACACCGAGTCATTGTTTTATCGTTCTGTTAGATAAACGAGTTATGTAGTAACATTTTAATCAAATCTGATAACGAGTGATCGTGATCTGAAATTATTTTTTGAAAAATATTTAAAATTAATTAATGCTGTCTGTCATTGACAATGGTGAAAAGATGTAGTTACGGGCTATGTGACAGTGATGTAGATATCCAGATCGATTGATAGGTGACGTTAAATTCGTGCCATTTTCAAAACCTAAGACAAATCTTGAAAACATGTCTAAGGTGGATTAAGTTGTGTGAACGACCAAACGACCAGCTGAATACATCCACAATTAATGCAAACAGATATATTTGCACAAAAGTAAGTTGAAATTAATTTATTTATGCATAATAAAATATTTCGAAAAAATATATTCTGCATTAATAGATCTACCGTTCACAAGAGATATGTGAGTATAGTGGTGATTATACATGTGGTTCATACATATTGTCGTGGATGGTGGACTAGGGATCAGATAGTAGTAATAGTACCCATGCATGTGCAGAGCTGTGGGATTCCCATATTAGCTCAGCGAACGTACTGGTGTTCAGTTTTTGGGCCTAATGTTCGAGTCTTCTAGGAGGCATAGGGTCGAGTCTCTCAAGACGGTGGCATATTTCATTTCTTTTGATGTCAAAGTTGACACGATGTGGTTGTTACTCTTCCGTTGACTGCGCAAGCATTTACCACGAACACTTAACACGTCCTCATCCGTATATCTGTACTTTAGAGAAATAACCTTCACACCTACGTCTATTATGAGATGGGCTGTTGACAAATTAATCAATTACTGGAGAATATATTATTTTTCACACCTTCATTGGTCGGCTCAAACATTTGTGATGCTGGCTTGTATGCCCATGTTTTATCAGCTTTAGAGCTGAGCCGTGCCATATGTCCAAGCCCTTGAATCATGTATAAATATCATGCTCTTCACATCAATTTCATTGCCGGTCGATCTCCTCACGACGTGCACGTCGTGACCGGTGCACATCCCGCAGCAGCAGCGTAGGATACTGGGATCTTCTGGTCGTCGATCTTGCGAAGGGGGAATCTCTCCAAGTATGTGGATCCACGGCTATGGCACATCAGGACAGATCTGCCATCTCTTCCAGATGGTGTTTGAGGTGAACACTGGTTTTTCGATCTTTCGTTTAGAAGAGATGGCGGACCTGAGGGAGCGGCAACGGTCGTGGATCCACGCTCCCCCGATCTACACTGAATCTAGACTTGCTTGCGACAATCGACGACCAGATGTCTAACTGTCAGATCCGTATAAATGCTGCTGCGGGGTGACCAACAGTGAGGAGGGTGGCCCTACAAAGGATCACATACAGACCAGACCTTGTCACCCTGGCACGGAAAGGAGTAGCCACCAGAGGAAGTCTACATTAGCCTCATAGAAGAAGAATCATCAAAGAATACCGAAATAATCACCGTAGAGAAAAGTAGGAATAATCATCGTAGAAGATGGACATAATCATCATAGAACACACAATCATCATTGAACAACCAGCACAGAAGAACGAATCACCTTAGGATCTAAACAACTTAGAGAATACAGTCGCCCAAATGCATTTATGCGGTGGCGACTTTAAATAAAACGTACATCATCATCATCATCAATTTCATTACAACCATGGCGTCTATTTTTCCATGCGTTTTTTGCTCTCGTCACGTTTCCAGCCGTATGCATGCTCTTAGCTGTGATAAGTGCCACCGTTGGAATCATCGAAAATGCGGAAAGATTTATTTATTCTCCCCCATTCACTTTAATTAATCTTGATTAGTGGCCTGAAACCTAGATAGATAATCACTCCTGGTATGGCAAACACACGGCTACATAGTCCCATTCATAATTGTGTCTAATTACCTAAATAGCTAATAATAGCATTATTATAATGGGCCTGTATATAGTGCAGTACTATATATATATAAAATACGAACCTGTGATTATACGAATGCACTAGTATACGAAACTACCATTAGACGAACAAGGGATTATACGAAATCACCTGAATTCACCTAAAACCATTGCCTTCTTGCTTTCAACGAGATATTCTTATCTGTGTGAAATAAAATCGAGAAATTCGACGGAATTTTATCTAGATTAACTCGATGCAGGTCTGCGTTAGACGCCATTTTGTTAGATAGCTTGTCTCGCGTGGTTACAGCGAGCACCTGTAACTATGGGGGGCGTGCCTAAGTAGCGTTTGCAGAAAGGTCAATTGCGAAACAAGTTCTTACAATTTATATTAATCACTCACGATATCTCATTCCTGATGGAATTCATCGCCACTAGGGAGAGAGGAGAGGCAATGTAGAATTTAAATGCCTTGCCTTAGGGCACAATCTTAACGGCAACAGCTGGGCTCGAACTCGGGGCCGTTCGCACATGAAGCGAGCGCGCTACCACTGCGCTCTCACGACGTCCATGTTGCCATGATACAGGTCTTATAGACACATACATGTTGTACCATTTTGTGCAATGCCATTATAATTCCTTATACAAATCAGTTCATCTTTGTGTGGTGCTTGCTTCTTGCATAGAATCACATCATATAGTTATCACAGATGCTATCTAAATGTACATATTGTTCAACTTCCTGCTCAATTATCCCAGGACAAAGGCGATGACGTCTCGTGTTCGTTCAGTTTTAGTTTCGTTTAATACGATGGTGGCACATTTGGAAGGATTTATACGGATAACGCCAGTGTTTTGTAACCTGTTTGATGTTATTATGAACGCATTGTCCATCTGATCAGGAACCTATCTCATATAGATCCTGGTCTGAGGTATTGCGGTTAGGATCTAACATTGTCATAATTATCTGTTCAGAGAACTAAATTGTAACATTATTAACAATCTCGCCTTGATTTGCTTGTCATTATACGCAATTGAGCTGTGTGTAAAACCTGACACTATAACGTTGAATTCTTATTCATATCACGTTTAACCACTTTCCATTATCACAAATAAGGCAATTTGTTTTTCTCAACCTGAAGATAGAGATCTGAATTGTCTTTGTAGTGCGAGACTCTGTAAAACAACAAATAAATTGCCTATTAAATACATAGTAAAAAGTAAAAACATACAGTCTGTTCATTTATATTTCCAATCTTTCATTTCTTCTGATACCACATCCACTGAGAAGAGGTATTCAAATCAGCCTGAAACACAGATTGTGTTTGAAACTGAGACGATATAGACGTGAAATTCTGAGCTCTCGATATTTGGATTTTTGTTATCGCTAGAGACTATGAAAATGTTTCTTTTTTGGTAAATTGAGAGCACTATAACAGGAGAAACAGGATAACTTAAAAAACAGTTTAAAATATATGTTCTTGGATTAGAAATTTGGATTTTTCAAATTGACTATGTAACTTGATGATAAAGCTGATATTTCATGTGTACATTTCTGGTAGCATACACAATGCAGAAAGGAATTTATCTACCGTGACTCTATTGAGTGATAATTGCTACTGGTGAACTGTAATTATATGTAACGGTATTATATTTAGCATTATGTTGATATAACTGCTATAGGCTATAACTATGCAAGTGGAAAATTCAAAACGAAAACGTTCTGCAAACTCAACTGTGACGTCGGTTAGTGATTTTGATTCAACGTTAAATACTTCCGAAAACGATGCAACAAGTACTCTAGAACAGCCAAAGACAAATGATAGCAGAATAGGCAAGCAAAAGGCTAAAAAGACAAAAAAGGCAAAGACAATGTCCGAAAACTCGTCAACTGAAAATAGTTCTTCAATTGAAACTAAACTAGAAGAAATTAACAATAAACTTGCCGAAGTTCTAACAAAGAAAGATCGCAGCTTCATTCGAGATATGATAAAAGATACAGTTGACGAAATTAAAGAGCAAATACTAGGCACTGTGAACAGGCGATTAGATGCGCTCGAAAACGATGTTCATGTGAATGCGGTAGACAACGAGCGATTAAGAAGTGAAATAAAAAAACAAGCAAAAATAAATGATTCGCTACAATCCGAAAACATAAATTTAAAAAATGAATTGAAGAGAAATAAATCAAATTTTGACGAGAATCTAAATAATTTAGAACAATACGGGCGAAGGAACAACATACGCATCACGGGCATTAATGATGACGTCGAAAAACAACAATCGGATGCAACAACATATATCATTGTCAAAAAACTGAACGAAAAGTTAAAGTTGAACTTAACAATCGCTGACATAGATATTTCACACCGAATAGGGCCATATAAAGTTGGAAAGCACCGGCCGATCCTTGCTAAATTTGTACATAGACAGACGAAAGTAAATATTATGAAGGTAGCAAAACAACTGAAAGGTACAAATATTTATCTCAATGAAGATTTGACTCACATCAACCAGGAAGTACTTGCGGCCATGCGACGAAACGCCAGGGATAAAATAGAACATTGTTGGTCATTTGAGGGTAAACTCTATGCGAAATTTATCCACGAAGACAAGAAAGTGTATATGGAGCAAGTGCCCTACATAGACTATAACTATTGGCTCTCATACAGAGCACCTCCAATGCCGGCGAAAGGAAAAGCCTCTAAAAAATAGAGCTTTAAAAACAGAACTGCTAGTGCTAATGTAAAAGACAACATACTATATTAGTACAGTGAGCGCTAAATACACACTATGTATTATAATTTAAGACGTAAAGCTTTGTATTGTTGAAGTTACTCACATGCACCGTTTAACGTTATTTGTGTATTGTCTAGAACACACATTGTATACTAAATAATAATCGTTTATATCACAGTTGTAAGGGATTAAATGCAATAAGGCAAAATAAACTGTTTGCCTATCAAACGACTTTGATCAAACATGTTAAAATTAATTATTTTTGTAATGTCGCACCTTATCTCTGTTATAACACACACTCCTTTTACTGAGAAGTATGTCTGCCCATTATAGTATAGCTTATAAATGACAATGTGACTTAATTCGTCAATATAATCATGTCAAATAGTATATGCGTATAATATGAATTACCACCTTACAGACAACTTTGCTGTATGAGATTAAGTATTTCAATACAGGTGCTCGCCTTAATCCTATTGATAGCTATTTATAGAACTACTCATTGTTAATATTATTGCAACTACTCCACGTGCTAACGTCTAAGTCTGTTGTTGAAAACTATTTGTTCACAATATAGTCTTTATTCTAAATAAATTATAGTGAGTTTGGTGCGACAATATAACTATAATCATGTCAAACATTACATAATTGTATCAAGCATTGTTTAACATCCTGTAGAGAATATGGACATTGTGGTATTGTTGCAATTATTTCCCTTCTTACATATATGCACATTCTTGTAAGTTTGAAATATTGTAGTTTAAAAATAAAACCAAACGGTTAATGGAATGAACTGAGTGCAACAATCACTCACTGAATATATCTCTACATGGATTTATAGTTACACTCACTGAATATATCTCTACATGGAGGTATAGTTATACATTGATGCATCAGGTGAAAACTATCTAATACGCTGAATACCTCGATTATACGCTTCAGTGTGCTCATCATAATTGGTTGTATATTGTAAATGTGTTCTTACTTCCATGAGCGATAATTACATATGTATAGACAGTGATTATGTGTGCATAGATATAACCATTTATGTTTGGTCTATATAAAGATAGGCCGATGGACGGTAATACTATACATGTAATTACTTACATTACGTTATTAACGCAAATAATGTAAACACCTGATCATATGCCACGCGATCATTGATCAAATTATTCATCACTATGAGTATTACATTTACTCCCCTTGTTAACATCTACGCCATTCGTTGAGAATATTATTTTATAAAAACATGATAGCCTATGAGTAGATGCGACAGCATAATTATGTCCAATTTTATATTTGTAAAATGTGATTGATATTTATAATTACGTCCACTACGTTATTAAAGAAAGCTATAGCTATTGACATAATTATCTCCCTTACGAATGTAAACACCATGTCACCTGCCACGCGATCATTGATCAAGCTATTCATCACTATGAATATTACATTTACTCCCCTTGCTAACATCTACGCCATTCGATGAGGAATATTATTTTATACAAACATGATAGCGGGAGTAGATGCGACAGCATAATTATGTCCAATTTTATATTTGTAAAACGTGATTGATATTTAAAATTCTCTAAGCTAACCGACTGGCCTTCTTTATTTTTCGTTTCGATAAAGCTAGGCTAAATAATACCACTTACTTGTATATGTTTATAGATGTATATTGCACAGATTTGTACATATTGAAATATGCTGCCTTGCACACACATTCAATATGTCAGCAACACTTCCCTTTTTTATTTTATGGATACTTGTCTTTACATTCCTGATGTATGTACTTATGCTGAATGAAAACATAACCTATGATATATTAAACGGCTACATAGAATATATACCTCACATATACAGATATGACTATTAAGTTATGTACCTTTAACGTTAAAGGACTAGGTGATACTAGAAAGAGAAATCAAATATTTGACTGGTTAAAACACAATAAATACTCAATTTGCTTATTACAAGAAATTCATTATAAGGAGAATAATCTTCAAAGCTGGAGAAAAGAATGGAGTGAAAATATTTTTCTTAGTGGAAATAGTTCCAATAGCATGGGTGTAGGGATTCTGCTGGATAGAAACTATGAGGTAATTGAATATAAAGAGTTATATGTTGGTAGACTACAATCGCTAAAGTTAAAGATAAATGGTTCTGATATATCTATTTTAAATATTTATGCACCTAATGTTGACGATGTTCAGTTTTTTGAATTAATTGAAAATTATATTGCAGAACACGATGATGAAACATTTATTATTGGGGGAGATTTCAATCGAGTAATTGATGTAAATAAAGATAAGAAAAATGGACGTGTAGACACTAACAAAAAAACAAGAGAACAATTGAACCATATCATAGAAAACTACGAGCTAAGTGACATATGGCGCATCAAAAATCCCGACTCAAAGCAATACACTTGGCATTCAAATAACAGAGCCCCTATATTTTGCAGACTCGACTTTTTCCTAATTTCAAACAATATAGTTAACAGGATCTTAAACTGCAAAATATCAACTGGACTTCGATCGGATCATTCAATAGTAATGATGAATATAGATTTAACTAAAAATCTAAGGGGCCGGGGATTTTACAAATTAAATAACTCTGTAATTCTAGATGAACCTTATCAAATAGAAATAAGGAAACAAATACAAGAAACTGTAGATTTTAACAAAGAAGCAAATCCAGTCACACTGTGGGAATTGATTAAGGGAACCATTAGAAATGTTAGTATAAAATATTGTAGTTTTAAAAAGAAAGGTGAACTTCAAGACGAAAAAGATTTAATAACATATATTAATGCATTAGAGCTGGAAATTTCAGAAAACCCAGATAATGAAAAAAATGAATTATTAAGAGAAAATAGGATAAAACTTGAACAACTTGTAGAACGAAGGGCTAAAGGAATATTCATCCGTTCAAAAGCACAACATATTGAGGGATTTGAAAGAAATTCAAAATATTTTTCGAATTTGGAAAAGAAGAGAAGTGAAATAAAAACTATAGCAAAATTAACTGTTGACAACAAAGACATAACTGACCCTAAGGAGATATTAACAGAAACGAGATCATTTTATCGAAATCTATATGAAAGGAAAACTCTTGATAATAATAATGAAGATTTCTTTCCACCTGATGAAAGTGTTCCTAAGTTAACTGAGGAAGATACACATAATTGCGAAGGTACTTTGACTGATTATGAATGTTCAACAGCATTATTAAGTATGCAAAATAATAAAAGTCCTGGCTCTGACGGCATTACGGCTGAGTTTTACAAGATATTCTGGCAAGATATAAAACATTTCTTCCTTAAATCAATTAATTACGCGTATGAAATTGGTAATCTATCTCAGTTGCAGAAACAAGGAATAATTACTTTAATACCAAAAAAAGATACCGATTTAAATTTTTTAAATAACTGGAGACCAATTTCCCTGTTGAATACCGACTATAAAATTGCAACAAAAGCAATATCTAATAGAATAAAATCAGTACTACCAAAGATAATTCACAAATCGCAGACAGGGTTTATCAAAAACAGATATATAGGTGAAAATATTAGACTGTTATATGACGTACTAGACCATTTAAATGAAAATAATCTACCAGGGGTACTATTCTTTGCGGATTTTGAAAAAGCATTTGACAGCTTAGATCATAATTTTATCTATAGAACACTTAAATATTTTAATTTTGGAGAATCAATGATCAAATGGATAAAAACGTTCTATACTGACAAACAAAGTTCAATATCGAATAATGGTTTCTTATCCGAGTTCTTTAGTGTTGGAAGAGGGGTACGTCAAGGATGTCCGTTATCTCCGTATTTATTTGTTATAGCGATAGAAACTTTATCTCTATCAGTAAGAAACAATGAAGAGATTAATGGGATTAAACTTGTTAATGAAGAAATTAAGAAGTCTCTTTTCGCTGACGATGCTACATTTGTAACAGATGGCACAGAGGCATCCTTTAGTAATCTCATTAAAACAATTGACGCATATAGTACTGTCTCAGGACTGAAATTAAATGTGAAAAAATCTGTTGTTTTAAGAGCAGGATCGTTAAGAAATAGCGGAATAATCCACTGCAAAGAGAAAAAATTTAATTGGACATCAGAAAAAGCTTCTACACTTGGAATAGTTTTTGTAAATGATAAAAAGAAAATTCATAAATTAAATTTAACACCGAAAATAAATCAGGTAACTTCAAACCTTAAACTGTGGGGAAAGTATCACTTATCATTGCTAGGAAAAATAACAGTATTAAAGACGTTTATTATGCCTAAATTGATTTACCCCTTAACAGTATTACATGACCCCCCAGAATATGTAATAAGTGATATAACAAGAATATTTTATCGATTTTTATGGGATAATAAGCCAGAAAAAATAGCTAGAAGAACAATAAAGCTTGAATATGATAAAGGTGGCCTAAAATGATTGATGTCAATGCCTCTTTAAATACCTTTAAGTGCAGTTGGGTTTACAGACTATTTGACGACAATAATATGGGTAGCTGGAAAGATTATTATAAAAGAGAACTCGATAGATTTGGAGGAATATTAGTATTTGAATCTAACTTACAAGATATAGATGTTAAGAAAATGTTTAAAAATGACTTTATTCGTAACATTATAACTAGCTGGACAAAGATACATTTTGAAATGGAACCTGAGAATATTCCAAAAGAAATTATCTGGAATAACTCGTTCATACAAGCAAATAACAAAATGTTTTTTATTAAAGAACTTTTTAACAGAGGTATAAAATTCATAGAACATATATATGATTTCAGACTTAAACGTTTCTATAACTGTATTGAATTAAGAGACCTATATAATCTATCTGATGGAGCATTCTTAATATATAACAGTTTATTGAACAGTATTCCAAATGATTGGAAAATTAAATTGAACACCCAAGCTGCTAACAGCATTGAGCCCAAAATATGTTTTATTAATAATATGTTAAAAATAAAGAAAAACAATAGATCTCTTTACCAGAAGTATCTTGAAAAATCTCCAGAAAATAGACAACAATACTGTAAGGCAGAACAAAAATGGAATACTC
>JABXNX010002091.1:0-10257 GCA_014843695.1 Archivesica marissinica | reverse complement strand
GATACTGTAACTCGTGTAGTAATCTAGCAATCAATAATACGTACAGAGGGGGTACTGTAACTAGTGTAGTAATCTAGCAATCAATAATACGTACAGAGGGGGTACTGTAACTTGTGTAGCAATCTAGCATTCAATAATATGTACAGAGAGGGTACTGTAACACGTGTAGTAATCTAGCATTCAATAATACGTATAGAGTGGGTACTGTAACACGTGTAGTAATCTAGCATTCAATAATACGTACAGAGAGGGTACTGTAACTCGTGTAGCAATCTAGCATTCAATAATACGTACAGAGAGGGTACTGTAACTCGTGTAGTAATCTAGCATTCAATAATACGTACAGAGGGGGTACTGTAACACGTGTAGTAATCTGATTCAATAATACGTAAAGTTAGGGAGGTACTGCAACTTGTGTAGTAATCTAGCATTCAATAATACGTACATGAGAGGGTACTGTAATCGTGTAGTAATCTAGCATTCAATAATAGTACAGAGAGAGTACTGTAACCCGTGTAGTAATTTAGCATTGAATAATACGTATGGAGTGGTACTGTAACTCGTGTAGCAATCTAGCATTCAATAATACGTATGGAGGGGGTACTGTAACCCGTGTAGTAATCTAGCATTCAATAATACGTATGGAGGGGGTACTGTAACCCGTGTAGCAATCTAGCATTCAATAATACGTACAGAGAGGGTACTGTAACCCGTGTAGTAATCTAGCATTCAATAATACGTACAGAGAGGGTACTGTAACTCGTGTAGTAATCTAGCATTCAATAATACGTACAGAGAGGGTACTGTAACTCGTGTAGTAATCTAGCATTTAATAATACGTACAGAGAGGGTACTGTAACTCGTGTAGTAATCTAGCATTCAATAATACGTACAGAGAGGGTATTGTAACCCGTGTAGTAATCTAGCATTCAATAATACGTACAGAGGGGGTACTGTAACCCGTGTAGCAATCTAGCATTCAATAACACGTACATAGGGAGTACTGCAACTTGTGTAGTAATCTAGCATTCAATAATACGTACTGAGAGGGTACTGTAACTCGTGTAGTAATTTAGCATTCAACAATACGTACAGAGAGGGTACTGTAACCCGTGTAGAAATTTAGCATTCAATAATACGTACAGAGGGTGTACTGTAACCCGTGTAGTAATCTAGCATTCAATAATACGTACAGAGTGGTACTGTAACCCGTGTAGCAATCTAGCATTCAATAACACGTACAGAGGGGGTACTGTAACCCGTGTAGCAATCTAGCATTCAATAATACGTATGGAGGGAGTACTGTAACTCGTGTAGCAATATAGCATTCAATAATACGTATGGAGGGGGTACTGTAACTCGTGTAGCAATCTAGCATTCAATAATACGTATGGAGGGGGTACTGTAACTCGTGTAGTAATCTAGCATTCAATAATACGTATGGAGGGGGTACTGTAACCCGTGTAGTAATCTAGCATTCAATAATACGTACAGAGGGGGTACTGTAACCTGTGTAGCAATCTAGCATTCAATATCACGTATGGAGGGGGTACTGTAACTCGTGTAGCAATCTAGCATTCAATAATACGTACAGAGGGGGTACTGTAACCCGTGTAGCAATCTAGCATTCAATAATACGTACAGAGAGGGTACTGTAACTCGTGTAGCAATATAGTATTCAATAATACGTACAGAGGTGGTATTGTAACTCGTGTAGCAATCTAGCATTCAATAATACGTACAGAGAGGGTACTGTAACCCTGTAGTAATCTAGCATTCAATAATACGTACAGAGAGGGTACTGTAACTCGTGTAGCAATCTAGCATTCAATAACACGTATGGAGGGGGTACTTAACTAGTGTAGCAATCTAGCATTCAATAATACGTATAGAGAGGATACTGTAACTCGTGTAGTAATCTAGCATTCAATAATACGTACAGAGAGGGTACTGTAACTCGTGTAGCAATCTAGCATTCAATAATACGTATGGAGGGGGTACTGTAACTCGTGTAGTAATCTAGCATTCAATAATACGTACAGAGAGGATACTGTAACTCGTGTAGTAATCTAGCATTCAATAATACGTACAGAGAGGGTACTGTAACTCGTGTAGTAATCTAGCATTCAATAATACGTACAGAGGGGGTACTGTAACACGTGTAGTAATCTAGCATTCAATAATACGTACAGAGAGGGTACTGTAACCCGTGTAGCAATCTAGCATTCAATAATACGTACAGAGAGGGTACTGTAACACGTGTAGTAATCTAGCATTCAATAATACGTATAGAGTGGGTACTGTAACCCGTGTAGCAATCTAGCATTCAATAACACGTACAGAGGGAGTACTGTAACCCGTGTAGCAATATAGCATTCAATAATACGTATGGAGGGAGTACTGTAAATCGTGTAGCAATCTAGCATTCAATAATACGTATGGAGGGGGTACTGTAACCCGTGTAGCAATAGCATTCATAATACGACAGAGGTTGTTGGGGATACTGTAACTCGTGTAGTAATCTAGCAATCAATAATACGTACAGAGGGGGTACTGTAACACGTGTAGAATCTAGCAATCAATAATACGTACAGAGGGGGTACTGTAACCCGTGTAGCAATCTAGCATTCAATAATATGTACAGAGAGTACTGTAAACGTGTAGTAATCTAGCATTCAATAATACGTATAGAGTGGGTACTGTAACCCGTGTAGCAATCTAGCATTCAATAATACGTACAGAGAGTGTACTGTAACCCGTGTAGCAATCTAGCATTCAATAATACGTACAGAGAGGGTACTGTAACTCGTGTAGTAATCTAGCAATCAATAATACGTACAGAGAGGGTACTGTAACTCGTGTAGCAATCTAGCATTCAATAATACATACAGAGAGGGTACTGTAACCCGTGTAGTAATCTAGCATTCAATAATACGTACAGAGAGGGTACTGTAACTCGTGTAGTAATCTAGCATTCAATAACACGTACATAGGGAGTACTGCAACTTGTGTAGTAATCTAGCATTCAATAATACGTACTGAGAGGGTACTGTAACTCGTGTAGTAATTTAGCATTCAACAATACGTACAGAGAGGGTATTGTAACCCGTGTAATAATCTAGCATTCAATAATACGTACAGAGGGGGTACTGTAACCCGTGTAGCAATCTAGCATTCAATAACACGTACATAGGGAGTACTGCAACTTGTGTAGTAATCTAGCATTCAATAATACGTACTGAGAGGGTACTGTAACTCGTGTCGTAATTTAGCATTCAACAATACGTACAGAGAGGGTACTGTAACCCGTGTAGAAATTTAGCATTCAATAATACGTACAGAGGGTACTGTAACCCGTGTAGTAATCTAGCATTCAATAATACGTATATGCTGTAACCCGTGTAGCAATCTAGCATTCAATAATACGTACAGAGTGTGTACTGTAACCCGTGTAGCAATCTAGCATTCAATAACACGCACAGAGGGGGTACTGTAACACGTGTAGCAATATAGCATTCAATAATACGTATGGAGGGAGTACTGTAACTCGTGTAGCAATCCAGCATTCAATAATACGTATGGAGGGGGTACTGTAACTCGTGTAGTAATCTAGCATTCAATAATACGTATGGAGGGGGTACTGTAACACGTGTAGTAATCTAGCATTCAATAATACGTATGGAGGGGGTACTGTAACCTGTGTAGCAATCTAGCATTCAATATCACGTATGGAGGGGGTACTGTAACTCGTGTAGCAATCTAGCATTCAATAATACGTACAGAGGGGGTACTGTAACCCGTGTAGCAATCTAGTATTCAATAATACGTACAGAGAGAGTACTGTAACCCGTGTAGCAATATAGTATTCAATAATACGTACAGAGGTGGTATTGTAACTCGTGTAGCAATCTAGCATTCAATAATACGTATGGAGGGGGTACTGTAACTCGTGTAGCAATCTAGCATTCAATAACACGTACAGAGAGGGTACTGTAACTCGTGTAGCAATCTAGCATTCAATAACACGTACATAGGGGGTACTGTAATTCGTGTAGTAATCTAGCATTCAATAATACGTACTGAGAGGGTACTGTAACTCGTGTAGTAATTTAGCATTCAATAATACGTACAGAGAGGGTACTGTAACCCGTGTAGTAATTTAGCATTCAATAATACGTACAGAGAGGGTACTGTAACCCGTGTAGTAATCTAGCATTCAATAATACGTACAGAGAGGGTACTGTAACTCGTGTAGCAATCTAACATTCAATAACACGTATGGAGGGGCTACTTAACTAGTGTAGCAATCTAGCATTCAATAATACATATAGAGAGGATACTGTAACTCGTGTAGTAATCTAGCAATCAATAATACGTACAGAGAGGGTACTGTAACTCGTGTAGCAATCTAGCATTCAATAACACGTATGGAGGGGGTACTGTAACTCGTGTAGCAATCTAGCATTCAATAATACGTACAGACAGGATACTGTAACTCGTGTAGTAATCTAGCAATCAATAATACATACAGAGAGGGTACTGTAACTCGTGTAGTAATCTAGCATTCAATAATACGTACAGAGGGGGTACTGTAACACGTGTAGTAATCTAGCATTCAATACTACTTACAGAGAGGGTACTGTAACCCGTGTAGCAATCTAGCATTCAATAATATGTACAGAGAGGGTACTGTAACACGTGTAGTAATCTAGCATTCAATAATACGTATAGAGTGGGTACTGTAA
Source organism: Archivesica marissinica (assembly GCA_014843695.1). Classification (NCBI taxonomy): domain Eukaryota; kingdom Metazoa; phylum Mollusca; class Bivalvia; order Venerida; family Vesicomyidae; genus Archivesica; species Archivesica marissinica. The sequence goes on along the minus strand of JABXNX010002091.1, from coordinate 5,512 downwards.
CCCGTGTAGCAATCTAGCATTCAATAACACGCACAGAGGGAGTACTGTAACCCGTGTAGCAATATAGCATTCAATAATACGTATGGAGGGAGTACTGTAAATCGTGTAGCAATCTAGCATTCAATAATACGTATGGAGGGGGTACTGTAACCCGTGTAGCAATCTAGCATTCAATAATACGTACAGAGAGGATACTGTAACTCGTGTAGTAATCTAGCAATCAATAATACGTACAGAGAGGGTACTGTAACTCGTGTAGCAATCTAACATTCAATAACACATATGGAGGGGGTACTTAACTAGTGTAGCAATCTAGCATTCAATAATACATATAGAGTGGGTACTGTAACCCGTGTAGCAATCTAGCATTCAATAATACGTACAGAGAGGGTACTGTAACTCGTGTAGTAATCTAGCAATCAATAATACGTACAGAGAGGGTACTGTAACTCGTGTAGTAATCTAGCATTCAATAATACGTACAGAGGGGGTACTGTAACACGTGTAGTAATCTAGCATTCAATATTACTTACAGAGAGGGTACTGTAACACGTGTAGCAATCTAGCATTCAATAATATGTACAGAGGGGGTATTGTAACCCGTGTAGCAATCTAGCATTCAATAACACGTACATAGGGGGTACTGTAACTCGTGTAGTAATCTAGCATTCAATAATACGTATTGAAAGGGTACTGTAACTCGTGTAGTAATCTAGCATTCAATAATACGTACAGAGAGGGTACTGTAACTCGTGTAGTAATCTAGCATTCAATAATACGTATGGATGGGGTACTGTAACCTGTGTAGCAATCTAGCATTCAATAATACGTACAGAGAGGGTACTGTAACCCGTGTAGTAATCTAGCATTCAATAATACGTACAGAGGGGGAACTGTAACCCGTGTAGCAATCTAGCATTCAATAACTCGTACAGAGAGGGTACTGTAACTCGTGCAGCAATCTAGCATTCAATAATACGTATGGAGGGAGATCTGTAACCCGTGTAGCAATCTAGCATTCAATAACACGTACATAGGGGGTACTGTAACTCGTGTAGTTATCTAGCATTCAATAATACGTACTGAGAGGGTACTGTAACTCGTGTAGTAATTTAGCATTCAATAATGCGTACAGAGAGAGTACTGTAACCCGTGTAGCAATCTAGCATTCAATAATACATACAGAGAGGGTACTGTAACCCGTGTAGTAATCTAGCATTCAATAATACGTACAGAGAGGGTACTGTAACTCGTGTAGCAATCTAACATTCAATAACACGCATGGAGGGGGTACTTAACTAGTGTAGCAATCTAGCATTCAATAATACGTATAGAGGGGGTACTGTAACTCGTATAGCAATCTAGCATTTAATAATACGTACAGAGAGGGTACTGTAACTCGTGTAGTAATCTACCATTCAATAATACGTACTGAGAGGGTATTGTAACCCGTGTAGTAATCTAGCATTCAATAATACGTACAGAGAGGGTACTTTAACCCGTGTAGTAATCTAGCATTCAATAATACGTACAGAGAGGGTACTGTAACTCCTGTAGTAATCTAGCATTCAATAATACGTACAGAGAGGGTACTGTAACCTGTGTAGCAATCTAGCATTCAATAATACGTATGGAGGGAGTACTATAACTCGTGTAGCAATCTAGCATTCAATAATACGTATGGAGGGGGTACTGTAACTCGTGTAGTAATCTAGCATTCAATAATACGTATGGAGGGGGTACTGTAACCTGTGTAGCAATCTAGCATTCAATAATACGTACAGAGAGAGTACTGTAACCCGTGTAGCAATCCAGCATTCAATAACACGTATGGAGGGGGTACTGTAACTCGTGTAGCAATCTAGCATTCAATAATACGTACAGAGAGGATACTGTAACTCGTGTAGTAATCTAGCAATCAATAATACGTACAGAGAGGGTACTGTAACTCGTGTAGTAATCTAGCATTCAATAATACGTACAGAGGGGGTACTGTAACACGTGTAGTAATCTAGCATTCAATACTACTTACAGAGAGGGTACTGTAACCCGTGTAGCAATCTAGCATTCAATAATATGTACAGAGAGGGTACTGTAACACGTGTAGTAATCTAGCATTCAATAATACGTATAGAGTGGGTACTGTAACCCGTTTAGCAATCTAGCATTCAATAATACGTACAGAGAGGGTACTGTAACCCGTGTAGTAATCTAGCATTCAATAATACGTACAGAGAGGGTACTGTAACACGTGTAGTAATCTAGCATTCAATAATACGTACAGAGAGGGTACTGTAACTCGTGTAGTAATCTAGCAATCAATAATACGTACAGAGAGGGTACTGTAACCTGTGTAGCAATCTAGCATTCAATAATACGTACAGAGAGGGTACTGTAACTCGTGTAGTAATCAACCATTCAATAATACGTACATAGAGGGTACTGTAACCCGTGTAGTAATCTAGCATTCAATAATACGCACAGAGGGGGTACTGTAACCCGTGTAGCAATCTAGCATTCAATAACACGTACAGAGAGGGTACTGTAACTCGTGTAGCAATCTAGCATTCAATAACACGTACATAGGGGGTACTGTAATTCGTGTAGTAATCTAGCATTCAATAATACGTACTGAGAGGGTACTGTAACTCGTGTAGTAATTTAGCATTCAATAATACGTACAGAGAGGGTACTGTAACCCGTGTAGTAATTTAGCATTCAATGTTACGTACAGAGAGGGTACTGTAACCCGTGTAGTAATCTAGCATTCAATAATACGTACAGAGAGGGTACTGTAACTCCTGTAGTAATTTAGCATTCAATAATACGTACAGAGAGGGTACTGTAACCCGTGTAGTAATTTAGCATTCAATGTTACGTACAGAGAGGGTACTGTAACCCGTGTAGTAATCTAGCATTCAATGTTACGTACAGAGAGGGTACTGTAACCCGTGTAGCAATCTAGCATTCAATAATACGTATGGATGAGGTGCTGTAACCCGTGTAGCAATCTAGCATTCAATAATACGTACTGAGAGGGTACTGTAACTCGTGTAGTAATTTAGCATTCAATAATACGAACAGAGAGGGTACTGTAACCCGTGTAGTAATTTAGCATTCAATAATACGTAAAGAGAGGGTACTGTAACCCGTGTAGTAATCTAGCATTCAATAATACGTACAGAGAGGGTACTGTAACTCGTGTAGCAATCTAACATTCAATAACACGTATGGAGGGGCTACTTAACTAGTGTAGCAATATAGCATTCAATAATACGTATGGAGGGAGTACTGTAACTCGTGTAGCAATCTAGCATTCAATAATACGTATGGAGGGGGTACTGTAACCCGTGTAGCAATCTAGCATTCAATGATACGTACAGAGAGGATACTGTAACTCGTGTAGTAATCTAGCAATCAATAATACGTACAGAGAGGGTACTGTAACTCGTGTAGCAATCTAGCATTCAATAATACGTACAGAGAGGATACTGTAACTCGTGTAGTAATCTAGCAATCAATAATACATACAGAGAGGGTACTGTAACTCGTGTAGTAATCTAGCATTCAATAATACGTACAGAGGGGGTACTGTAACACGTGTAGTAATCTAGCATTCAATACTACTTACAGAGAGGGTACTGTAACCCGTGTAGCAATCTAGCATTCAATAATATGTACAGAGAGGGTACTGTAACACGTGTAGTAATCTAGCATTCAATAATACGTATAGAGTGGGTACTGTAACCCGTGTAGCAATCTAGCATTCAATAACACGCACAGAGGGAGTACTGTAACCCGTGTAGCAATATAGCATTCAATAATACGTATGGAGGGAGTACTGTAACTCGTGTAGCAATCTAGCATTCAATAATACGTATGGAGGGGGTACTGTAACCCGTGTAGTAATCTAGCATTCAATAATACGTACAGAGAGGGTACTGTAACTCGTGTAGTAATTTAGCATTCAATAATACGTACAGAGAGGGTACTGTAACTCGTGTAGCAATCTAGCATTCAATAATACGTACAGAGAGGATACTGTAACTCGTGTAGTAATCTAGCAATCAATAATACGTACAGAGAGGGTACTGTAACTCGTGTAGCAATCTAACATTCAATAACACGTATGGAGGGGGTACTGTAACTCGTGTAGCAATCTAGCATTTAATAATACGTACAGAGAGGGTACTGTAACTCGTGTAGTAATCTACCATTCAATAATACGTACAGAGAGGGTATTGTAACCCGTGTAGTAATCTAGCATTCAATAATACGTACAGAGGGGGTACTGTAACCCGTGTAGCAATCTAGCATTCAATAACACGTAAATAGGGAGTACTGCAACTTGTGTAGTAATCTAGCATTCAATAATACGTACTGAGAGGGTACTGTAACTCGTGTAGTAATTTAGCATTCAACAATACGTACAGAGAGAGTACTGTAACCCGTGTAGTAATTTAGCATTCAATAATACGTACAGAGAGGGTACTTTAACCCGTGTAGTAATCTAGCATTCAATAATACGTATGGATGGGGTGCTGTAACCCGTGTAGCAATCTAGCATTCAATAATACGTACAGATGGGGTACTGTAACCCGTGTAGTAATCTAGCATTCAATAATACGTACAGAGGGGGTACTGTAACCCGTGTAGCAATCTAGCATTCAATAATACGTACAGATGGGGTGCTGTAACCCGTGTAGCAATCTAGCATTCAATAATACGTACAGATGGGGTACTGTAACCCGTGTAGTAATCTAGCATTCAATAATACGTACAGAGGGGGTACTGTAACCCGTGTAGCAATCTAGCATTCAATAACACGCACAGAGGGTGTACTGTAACCCGTGTAGCAATCTAGCATTCAATAATACGTACAGAGGGGGTACTGTAACCCGTGTAGTAATCTAGCATTCAATAATATGTAAGGAGGGTGTACTGTAACCCGTGTAGCAATCTAGCATTCAATAATACGTACAGAGGGTGTACTGTAACCCGTGTAGCAATCTAGCATTCAATAACCCGCACAGAGGGAGTACTGTAACCCGTGTAGCAATATAGCATTCAATAATACGTATGGAGGGAGTACTGTAACTCGTGTAGCAATCTAGCATTCAATAATACGTATGGAGGGGGTACTGTAACCCGTGTAGTAATCTAGCATTCAATAATACGTATGGAGGGGGTACTGTAACCTGTGTAGCAATCTAGCATTCAATAATACATACAGAGAGGGTACTGTAACCCGTGTAGCAATCTAGCATTCAATAATACGTACAGAGAGGGTACTGTAACTCGTGTAGTAATCTAGCAATCAATAATACGTACAGAGAGGGTACTGTAACTCGTGTAGCAATCTAGCATTTAATAATACGTACAGAGAGGGTACTGTAACTCGTGTAGCAATCTAGCATTCAATAATACATACAGAGAGGGTACTGTAACCCGTGTAGCAATCTAGCATTCAATAATACGTACAGAGAGGGTACTGTAACCCGTGTAGCAATCT
>JABXNX010002090.1:0-46548 GCA_014843695.1 Archivesica marissinica | reverse complement strand
TGCTGCATTAATTATAGAGAGCAACATAAATACCCTGTGTTGCATTAGTTATGTATAGCAATGTAAATACCCCGTGCTGCATTAATTATAAATAGCATTGTAAATACCCATGCTGCATTAATTATAGATAGCAATATAAAAACCCCGTGCTACATTAATTATAGATAACAATATAAATACCCCGTGCTGCATTAGTTATAGATAGCAATATAAATACCCTGTGCTGCATTAGTTATAGATAGCAATGTAAATACCCTGTGCTGCATTAATTATAGAGAGCAATGTAAATACCCCGTGCTGCATTAATTATAGATAGCAATGTAAATACCTCGTGCTGCATTAATTATAGAGAGCAACATAAATACCCTGTGCTGCATTAAGTATAGATAGCAATATAAATACCCCGTGCTGCATTAATTATAGATAGCAAAATAAATACCCTGTGCTGCATTAGTTATAGATAGCAATATAAATAATCTGTGGGTCATTAGTTATAGATAGCAGTATAAATACCCTGCATTAGTTATAGATAGCAAAATAAATACCCTGTGCTGCATTAAGTATAGATAGCAATATAAATACCCCGTGCTGCATTAATTATAGATAGCAATATAAATACCCCGTGCTGCATTAGTTATAGATATCAATATAAATACCCTGCATTATTTATAGATAGCGATATAAATACCCTGTGCTGCATTAATTATAGATAGCAATATAAATACCCCGTGCTGCATTAGTTATTGATAGCAATATAAATACCCTGTGCTGCATTAATTATAGATAGCAATATAAATACTCTGTGCTGCATTAGTTATAGATAGCAATGTAAATACCCTGTGCTGCATTAATTATAGATAGCAATTTAAATACCCTGTGCTGCATTAGTTATAGATACCAATATAAATACCCCGTGCTGCATTAATTATAGATAGCAATATAAATACCCCGTGCTGCATTAGTTATAGATAGCAATGTAAATACCCCGTGCTGCATTAATTATAGAGAGCAACATAAATACCCTGTGTTGCATTAGTTATGTATAGCAATGTAAATACCCCGTGCTGCATTAATTATAAATAGCAATGTAAATACCCCATGCTGCATTAATTATAAATAGCAATTTAAATACCCTGTGCTGCATTAGTTATAGATAGCAATATAAAAACCCCGTGCTGCATTAATTATAGATAACAATATAAATACCCCGTGCTGCATTAGTTATAGATAGCAATATAAATACCCTGTGCTGCATTAGTTATAGATAGCAATGTAAATACCCTGTGCTGCATTAATTATAGATAGCAATGTAAATACCCCGTGCTGCATTAATTATAGATAGCAATGTAAATACCTCGTGCTGCATTAATTATAGAGAGCAATATAAATACCCTGTGCTGCATTAGTTATAGATAGCAATATAAATACCCCGTGCTGCATTAGGTATAGATAGCAATATAAATACCACGTGCTGCATTAGTTATAGATAGCAATATAAATACCCCGTGCTGCATTAATTATAGATAGCAAAATAAATACCCTGTGCTGCATTAGTTATAGATAGCAATATAAATACTCTGTGCTTCATTAGTTATAGATAGCAGTATAAATACCCTGCATTAGTTATAGATAGCAATATAAATACCCTGCATTAGTTATAGATAGCAAAATAAATACCCTGTGCTGCATTAAGTATAGATAGCAATATAAATACCCCGTGCTGCATTAATTATAGATAGCAATATAAATACCCCGTGCTGCATTAGTTATAGATATCAATATAAATACCCTGCATTATTTATAGATAGCAATATAAATACCCTGTGCTGCATTAATTATAGATAGCAATATAAATACCCCGTGCTGCATTAGTTATTGATAGCAATATAAATACCCTGTGCTGCATTAATTATAGATAGCAATATAAATACTCTGTGCTGCATTAGTTATAGATAGCAATGTAAATACCCTGTGCTGCATTAATTATAGATAGCAATTTAAATACCCTGTGCTGCATTAGTTATAGATAGCAATATAAATACCCCGTGCTGCATTAATTATAGATAGCAATATAAATACCCCGTGCTGCATTAGTTATAGATAGCAATGTAAATACCCTGTGCTGCATTAATTATAGATAGCAACATAAATACCCTGTGCTGCATTAGTTATGTATAGCAATGTAAATACCCCGTGCTGCATTAATTATAGATAGCAATGTAAATACCCCATGCTGCATTAATTATAGATAGCAATTTAAATACCCTGTGCTGCATTAGTTATAGATAGCAATATGATTACCCTGTATTAGTTATAGATAGCAATATAAATACCCTGTGCTGCATTAGTTATAGATAGCAATGTAAATACCCTGTGCTGCATTAGTTATATATAGCAATATAAATACCCTGCATTAGTTATAGATAGCAAAATAAATACCCTGTGCTGCATTAATTATAGATAGCTATATAAATACCCCGTGCTCTATTAGTTATAGAGAGCAATATAAATACCCTGCATTAGTTATAGATAACAATATAAATACCCTGTGCTGCATTAATTATAGATAGCAATATAAATACCCTGTGGTGCATTAGTTATAGATAGCAATATATATATACCATGCTGCATTAGTTATAGATAGCAATATAAATACCCGTGTTGCATTAGTTATAGATAGAAATATAAATACCTGTGCTGCATTAGTTATGGATAACAATATAAATACCCGTGCTGCTTATTTATAGATAGCAATATAAATACTCTGTGCTGCATTAGTTATAGATAGTAATATAAATACCCTGTGCTGCCTAGTTATAGATAGCAATATAAATTCCCCGTGCTGCATTAGTTATAGATAGCAATATAAATACTCTGTGTGCATTAGTTTAGATAGCAATACAAATAACATTGCTGCATTAGATAGATAGCAATAGAAATACCGGTGCTGCATTAGTTTGGATAGCATATAAATACCCGTGCTGCTTAGATATATATGCAATATAAATACCTACTAATTATAGATAGCAATACAAATATCAGTGCTGCATTAATTATAGATAACAATATAAATACCCCGTGCTTCATTAGTTATAGATAGCAATATAAATACCCTGCATTAGTTATAGATAGCAATATAAATACCCTGTGCTGCATTAATTATAGATAGCAATACAAATATCCTGTGCTGCATTAATTATAGATAACAATATAAATACACCTTGCTTCATTAGTTATAGATAGCAATATAAATACCCTGCATTAGTTATAGATAGCAATATAAATACCATGTGCTGCATTAATTATAGATAGCAATATAAATACCATGTGGTCGCATTAGTTATAGTTAGCAATATAAATACACTGTGCTGCATTAGTTATATATAGTAATATATATACCCTCCATTTTTTATAAATAGCAATATAAATACCCTTTGCTGCATTAGTTATAGATAGCAATGTAAATACCCCGTGCTGCATTAGTTATAGATAGCAATGTAAATACCCTGTGCTGCATTAATTATAGATAGCAATATCAATACCATGTGCTGCATTAGTTATTTATAGCAATATAAATACCCTGCATTAGTTATAGATAGCAATATAAATACCATGTTCTGCATTAATTATAGATAGCAATATAAATACCCTGTACTTCATTAATTATAGATAGCAATATAAATACTCTGTGCTGCATTAATTATAGATAGCAATAAAAAATACCATGTGCTGCATTAGTTATATATAGCAATATAAATACCCTGCATTAATTATAGATAGCAATTTAAATACCCTGTGCTGCATTAGTTATATATAGCAATATAAATACCCTGCATTATTTATAGATAGCAATATAATACCATGTGCTGCATTAGTTATAGATAGCAATATAAATAACCTGCATTAGTTATAGATAGCAATATAAATACCCTGTGTTGCATTAATTATAGATAGCAATATAAATACCCGTGCTGCATTAGTCATAGAGAGCAATATAAATACCCTGCATTAGTTATAGATAGCAATATATATACCCCGTGCTGCATTAGTTATAGATAGAATATAAATACCCAGTGTTGCATTAGTTATAGATAGAAATATAAATACCCTGTGCTGCATTAGTTATAGATAGCAATATAAATACTCTGTGCTGCATTAGTTATAGATAGCAATATAAATACTCTGTGCTGCATTAGTTATAGATAGCAATATAAATACCCTGTTCTGCATTAGTTATGGATAGCAATAGAAATGCCCCGTGCTGCATTAGTTATAGATAGCAATATAAATACCCAACATTAGTTATAGATATAATACAAATATCCTGTGCTGCATTAATTATAGATAACAATATAAATACCCCGTGCTTCATTAGTTATAGATAGCAATATAAATATCCTGCATTAGTTATAGATAGCAATATAAATACCCTGTGGCATTAATTATAGATAGCAATATAATACCCTGTGGTGCATTAGTTATAGATAGCAATATAATACCCGTGCTGCATTATTATAGATAGCAATAGAAATACCCTGCATTAGTTATATATAGCAATATATATACCCTGCATTTTTTTAGATAGCAATATAAATACCATGTGCTGCATTAGTTATATATAGCAATATAAATACCCTGCATTAATTATTGAGAGCATTAAATACCCTGTGCTGCATTAGTTATAGACAGCAATGTAAATACCCCGTGCTGCATTAGTTATAGATAGCAATGTAAATACCCTGTGCTGCATTAATTATAGATAGCAATATAAATACCATGTGCTGCATTAGTTATATATAGCAATATAAATACTCTGTGCTGCATTAGTTATAGATAGCAATGTAAATACCCTGTACTGCATTAATTATAGATAGCAATTTAAATACCCTGTGCTGCATTAGTTATAGATACCAATATAAATACCCCGTGCTGCATTAATTATGGATACCAATATAAATACCCCGTGCTGCATTAGTTATAGATAGCAATGTAAATACCCCGTGCTGCATTAATTATAGAGAGCAACATAAATACCCTGTGTTGCATTAGTTATGTATAGCAATGTAAATACCCCGTGCTGCATTAATTATAAATAGCAATGTAAATACCCCATGCTGCATTAATTATAGATAGCAATTTAAATACCCTGTGCTGCATTAGTTATAGATAGCAATATGATTACCCTGTATTAGTTATAGATAGCAATATAAATACCCTGTGCTGCATTAGTTATAGATAGCAATGTAAATACCCTGTGCTGCATTAGTTATATATAGCAATATAAATACCCTGCATTAGTTATAGATAGCAAAATAAATACCCTGTGCTGCATTAATTATAGATAGCTATATAAATACCCCGTGCTCTATTAGTTATAGAGAGCAATATAAATACCCTGCATTAGTTATAGATAACAATATAAATACCCTGTGCTGCATTAATTATAGATAGCAATATAAATACCCTGTGGTGCATTAGTTATAGATAGCAATATATATATACCATGCTGCATTAGTTATAGATAGCAATATAAATACCCCGTGTTGCATTAGTTATAGATAGAAATATAAATACCCTGTGCTGCATTAGTTATGGATAACAATATAAATACCCCGTGCTGCATTATTTATAGATAGCAATATAAATACTCTGTGCTGCATTAGTTATAGATAGTAATATAAATACCCTGTGCTGCCATAGTTATAGATAGCAATATAAATTCCCCGTGCTGCATTAGTTATAGATAGCAATATAAATACTCTGTGCTGCATTAGTTATAGATAGCAATACAAATAACATGTGCTGCATTAGTTATAGATAGCAATAGAAATACTCGGTGCTGCATTAGTTATGGATAGCAATATAAATACCCCGTGCTGCATTAGATATATATAGCAATATAAATACCCTACATTAATTATAGATAGCAATACAAATATCATGTGCTGCATTAATTATAGATAACAATATAAATACCCCGTGCTTCATTAGTTATAGATAGCAATATAAATACCCTGCATTAGTTATAGATAGCAATATAAATACCCTGTGCTGCATTAATTATAGATAGCAATACAAATATCCTGTGCTGCATTAATTATAGATAACAATATAAATACACCTTGCTTCATTAGTTATAGATAGCAATATAAATACCCTGCATTAGTTATAGATAGCAATATAAATACCATGTGCTGCATTAATTATAGATAGCAATATAAATACCATGTGGTCGCATTAGTTATAGTTAGCAATATAAATACACTGTGCTGCATTAGTTATATATAGTAATATATATACCCTCCATTTTTTATAAATAGCAATATAAATACCCTTTGCTGCATTAGTTATAGATAGCAATGTAAATACCCCGTGCTGCATTAGTTATAGATAGCAATGTAAATACCCTGTGCTGCATTAATTATAGATAGCAATATCAATACCATGTGCTGCATTAGTTATTTATAGCAATATAAATACCCTGCATTAGTTATAGATAGCAATATAAATACCATGTTCTGCATTAATTATAGATAGCAATATAAATACCCTGTACTTCATTAATTATAGATAGCAATATAAATACTCTGTGCTGCATTAGTTATAGATAGCAATAAAAAATACCATGTGCTGCATTAGTTATATATAGCAATATAAATACCCTGCATTAATTATAGATAGCAATTTAAATACCCTGTGCTGCATTAGTTATATATAGCAATATAAATACCCTGCATTATTTATAGATAGCAATATAATACCATGTGCTGCATTAGTTATAGATAGCAATATAAATAACCTGCATTAGTTATAGATAGCAATATAAATACCCTGTGTTGCATTAATTATAGATAGCAATATAAATACCCGTGCTGCATTAGTCATAGAGAGCAATATAAATACCCTGCATTAGTTATAGATAGCAATATATATACCCCGTGCTGCATTAGTTATAGATAGCAATATAAATACCCAGTGTTGCATTAGTTATAGATAGAAATATAAATACCCTGTGCTGCATTAGTTATAGATAGCAATATAAATACTCTGTGCTGCATTAGTTATAGATAGCAATATAAATACTCTGTGCTGCATTAGTTATAGATAGCAATATAAATACCCTGTTCTGCATTAGTTATGGATAGCAATAGAAATGCCCCGTGCTGCATTAGTTATAGATAGCAATATAAATACCCAACATTAGTTATAGATATAATACAAATATCCTGTGCTGCATTAATTATAGATAACAATATAAATACCCCGTGCTTCATTAGTTATAGATAGCAATATAAATATCCTGCATTAGTTATAGATAGCAATATAAATACCCTGTGCCGCATTAATTATAGATAGCAATATAAATACCCTGTGGTTGCATTAGTTATAGATAGCAATATAAATACCCCGTGCTGCATTAGTTATAGATAGCAATAGAAATACACTGTGCTGCATTAGTTATATATAGCAATATATATACCCTGCATTTTTTATAGATAGCAATATAAATACCATGTGCTGCATTAGTTATATATAGCAATATAAATACCCTGCATTAATTATTGAGAGCAATATAAATACCCTGTGCTGCATTAGTTATAGACAGCAATGTAAATACCCCGTGCTGCATTAGTTATAGATAGCAATGTAAATACCCTGTGCTGCATTAATTATAGATAGCAATATAAATACCATATGCTGCATTAGTTATATATAGCAATATAAATACTCTGTGCTGCATTAGTTATAGATAGCAATGTAAATACCCTGTACTGCATTAATTATAGATAGCAATTTAAATACCCTGTGCTGCATTAGTTATAGATACCAATATAAATACCCCGTGCTGCATTAATTATGGATACCAATATAAATACCCCGTGCTGCATTAGTTATAGATAGCAATGTAAATACCCCGTGCTGCATTAATTATAGAGAGCAACATAAATACCCTGTGTTGCATTAGTTATGTATAGCAATGTAAATACCCCGTGCTGCATTAATTATAAATAGCAATGTAAATACCCCATGCTGCATTAATTATAGATAGCAATTTAAATACCCTGTGCTGCATTAGTTATAGATAGCAATATGATTACCCTGTATTAGTTATAGATAGCAATATAAATACCCTGTGCTGCATTAGTTATAGATAGCAATGTAAATACCCTGTGCTGCATTAGTTATATATAGCAATATAAATACCCTGCATTAGTTATAGATAGCAAAATAAATACCCTGTGCTGCATTAATTATAGATAGCTATATAAATACCCCGTGCTCTATTAGTTATAGAGAGCAATATAAATACCCTGCATTAGTTATAGATAACAATATAAATACCCTGTGCTGCATTAATTATAGATAGCAATATAAATACCCTGTGGTGCATTAGTTATAGATAGCAATATATATATACCATGCTGCATTAGTTATAGATAGCAATATAAATACCCCGTGTTGCATTAGTTATAGATAGAAATATAAATACCCTGTGCTGCATTAGTTATGGATAACAATATAAATACCCCGTGCTGCATTATTTATAGATAGCAATATAAATACTCTGTGCTGCATTAGTTATAGATAGTAATATAAATACCCTGTGCTGCCTTAGTTATAGATAGCAATATAAATACTCTGTGCTGCATTAGTTATAGATAGCAATACAAATAACATGTGCTGCATTAGTTATAGATAGCAATAGAAATACTCTGTGCTGCATTAGTTATGGATAGCAATATAAATACCCCGTGCTGCATTAGTTATATATAGCAATATAAATACCCTACATTAATTATAGATAGCAATACAAATATCATGTGCTGCATTAATTATAGATAACAATATAAATACCCCGTGCTTCATTAGTTATAGATAGCAATATAAATACCCTGCATTAGTTATAGATAGCAATATAAATACCCTGTGCTGCATTAATTATAGATAGCAATACAAATATCCTGTGCTGCATTAATTATAGATAACAATATAAATACACCTTGCTTCATTAGTTATAGATAGCAATATAAATACCCTGCATTAGTTATAGATAGCAATATAAATACCATGTGCTGCATTAATTATAGATAGCAATATAAATACCATGTGGTCGCATTAGTTATAGTTAGCAATATAAATACACTGTGCTGCATTAGTTATATATAGTAATATATATACCCTCCATTTTTTATAAATAGCAATATAAATACCCTTTGCTGCATTAGTTATAGATAGCAATGTAAATACCCCGTGCTGCATTAGTTATAGATAGCAATGTAAATACCCTGTGCTGCATTAATTATAGATAGCAATATCAATACCATGTGCTGCATTAGTTATTTATAGCAATATAAATACCCTGCATTAGTTATAGATAGCAATATAAATACCATGTTCTGCATTAATTATAGATAGCAATATAAATACCCTGTACTTCATTAATTATAGATAGCAATATAAATACTCTGTGCTGCATTAGTTATAGATAGCAATAAAAAATACCATGTGCTGCATTAGTTATATATAGCAATATAAATACCCTGCATTAATTATAGATAGCAATTTAAATACCCTGTGCTGCATTAGTTATATATAGCAATATAAATACCCTGCATTATTTATAGATAGCAATATAATACCATGTGCTGCATTAGTTATAGATAGCAATATAAATAACCTGCATTAGTTATAGATAGCAATATAAATACCCTGTGTTGCATTAATTATAGATAGCAATATAAATACCCGTGCTGCATTAGTCATAGAGAGCAATATAAATACCCTGCATTAGTTATAGATAGCAATATATATACCCCGTGCTGCATTAGTTATAGATAGCAATATAAATACCCAGTGTTGCATTAGTTATAGATAGAAATATAAATACCCTGTGCTGCATTAGTTATAGATAGCAATATAAATACTCTGTGCTGCATTAGTTATAGATAGCAATATAAATACTCTGTGCTGCATTAGTTATAGATAGCAATATAAATACCCTGTTCTGCATTAGTTATGGATAGCAATAGAAATGCCCCGTGCTGCATTAGTTATAGATAGCAATATAAATACCCAACATTAGTTATAGATATAATACAAATATCCTGTGCTGCATTAATTATAGATAACAATATAAATACCCCGTGCTTCATTAGTTATAGATAGCAATATAAATATCCTGCATTAGTTATAGATAGCAATATAAATACCCTGTGCCGCATTAATTATAGATAGCAATACAAATATCCTGTGCTGCATTAATTATAGATAACAATATAAATACCCCTTGCTTCATTAGTTATAGATAGCAATATAAATACCCCGTGCTGCATTAGTTATAAATAGCAATATAAATACCATGTGCTGCATTAGTTATATATAGCAATATAAATACCCTGCATTAATTATTGATAGCAATATAAATACCTTGTGCTGCATTAGTTATAGATAGCAATGTAAATACCCCGTGCTGCATTAGTTATAGATAGCAATGTAAATACCCTGTGCTGCATTAATTATAGATAGCAATATAAATACCATGTTTTGCATTAGTTATAGATAGCAATATAATTACCCTGCATTAGTTATAGATAGCAATGTAAATAGCCTGTTCTGCATTAATTATAGATAGCAATATAAATACACTGTGCTGCATTAATTATAGATAGCAATATAAATAATCTGTGCTGCATTAGTTATAGATAGCATTAAAAATACCATGTGCTGCATTAGTTATATATAGCAATACAAATACCCTGCATTAATTATAGATAGCAAAATAAATACCCTGTGCTGCATTAGTTATATATTGCAATATAAATACCCTGCATTATTTATAGATAGCAATATAAAAACCATGTGCTGCATTAGTTATATATAGCAATATAAATACTATGCATTAATTATAGATAGCAATATAAATACCCTGTGCTGCATTAGTTATAGATAGCAATATAAATAACATGTGCTGCATTAGCTATAGATAGCAATATAAATACCCTGTGCTGTATTAGTTATATATAGCAATATAAATACCCTGTGCTGCATTAGTTATAGATAGCAATATAAATACCCTACATTAGTTATAGATAGCAATAAAAATATCATGTGCTGCATTAATTATAGATAACAATATAAATACCCCGTGCTTCATTAGTTATAGATAGCAATATAAATAACCTGCAATAGTTATAGATAGCAATATAAATACCCTATGCTGCATTAATTATAGATAGCAATACAAATATCCTGTGCTGCATTAATTATAGATAACAATATACATACCCCTTGCTTCATTAGTTATAGATAGCAATATAAATACCCTGCATTAGTTATAGATAGCAATATAAATACCCTGTGCTGCATTAATTATAGATAGCAATATAAATACCCTGTGGTTGCATTAGTTATAGATAGCAATATAAATACCCCGTGCTGCATTAGTTATAGATAGCAATAGAAATACACTGTGCTGCATTAGTTATATATAGCAATATATATACCCTGCATTTTTTATAGATAGCAATATAAATACCATGTGGTGCATTAGTTATATATAGCAATATAAATACCCTGCATTATTTATTGATAGCAATATAAATACCCTGTGCTGCATTAGTTATAGATAGCAATGTAAATACCCCGTGCTGCATTAGTTATAGATAGCAATGTAAATACCCTGTGCTGCATTAATTATAGATAGCAATATAAATACCATGTGCTGCATTAGTTATATATAGCAATATAAATACCCTGCATTAGTTATAGATAGCAATATAAATACCATGTTCTGCATTAGTTATAGATAGCAATATAAATACCCTGTGCTGCATTAATTATAGATAGCAATATAAATACCCCGTGCTGCATTAGTTATAGATAGCAATAAAAATACCATGTGCTGCATTAGTTATATATAGCAATATAAATACACTGCATTAATTATAGATAGCAATATAAATACCCTGTGCTGCATTAGTTATATATAGCAATATAAATACCCTGCATTATTTATAGATAGCAATATAAATACCATGTGCTGCATTAGTTACAGATAGCAATATAAATACCCTGCATTAGTTATAGATAGCAATATAAATACCCTGTGTTGCATTAATTATAGATAGCAATATAAATACCCTTGCTGCATTAGTTATAGAGAGGAATATAAATACCCTGCATTAGTTATAGATAGCAATATAAATACCCTGTGCTGCATTAATTATAGATAGCAATATATACCCTGTGCTGCATTAGTTTTAGATAGCAATATAAATACCCCGTGTTGCATTAGTTATAGATAGAAATATAAATACCCTGTGCTGCATCAGTTATAGATAGCAATATAAATACTCTGTTCTGCATTAGTTATAGATAGCAATA
The DNA here is from genome assembly GCA_014843695.1 of Archivesica marissinica. NCBI lineage: Eukaryota > Metazoa > Mollusca > Bivalvia > Venerida > Vesicomyidae > Archivesica > Archivesica marissinica. The sequence goes on along the minus strand of JABXNX010002090.1, from coordinate 34,164 downwards.
TAAATACTCTGTGCTGCATTAGTTATAGATAGCAATATAAATACCCTGTGCTGCATTAGTTATAGATAGCAATAGAAATACTCTGTGCTGCATTAGTTATGGATAGCAATATAAATACCCCGTGCTGCATTAATTATAGATAGCAATATAAATACCCTACATTAGTTATAGATAGCAATACAAATATCCTGTGCTACATTAATTATAGATAACAATATAAATACCCCGTGCTTCATTAGATATAGATAGCAATATAAATACCCTGCCTTAGTTATAGATAGCAATATAAATACCCTGTGCTGCATTAATTATAGATAGCAATACAAATATCCTGTGCTGCATTAATTATAGATAGCAATATAAATACCCTGCATTAATTATAGATAGCAATATAAATACCCTGCATTAGTTATAGATAGCAATATAAATAGCCTGTTCTGCATTAATTATAGATAGCAATATAAATACCCTGTGCTGCATTAATTATAGATAGCAATATAAATACTCTGTGCTGCATTAGTTATAGATAGCAGTATAAATACCATGTGCTGCATTAGTTATATATAGCAATATAAATACCCTGCATTAATTATAGATAGCAATATAAATACCCTGCATTAATTATAGATAGCAATATAAATACCCTGTGCTGCATTAGATATATATAGCAATATAAATACCCTGCATTATTTATAGATAGCAATATAAATACCATGTGCTGCATTAGTTATAGATAGCAATATAAATACCCTGCATTAGTTATAGATAGCAATATAAATACCCTGTGTTGCATTAATTATAGATAGCAATATAAATACCCGTGCTGCATTAGTTATAGAGAGCAATATAAATACCCTGCATTAGTTATAGATAGCAATATAAATACCCTGTGCTGCATTAATTATAGATAGCAATATAAATACCCTGTGCTGCATTAATTATAGATAGCAATATAAATACCCTGTGGTGCATTAGTTATAGATAGCAATATATATACCCCGTGCTGCATTAGTTATAGATAGCAATATAAATACCCCGTGTTGCATTAGTTATAGATAGCAATATAAATACCCTGTGCTGCATTAGTTATAGATAGCAATATAAATACTCTGTGCTGCATTAGTTATAGATAGCAATATAAATACTCTGTGCTGCATTAGTTATAGATAGCAATATAAATACCCTGTGCTGCATTAGTTATAGATAGCAATAGAAATACTCTGTGCTGCATTAGTTATGGATAGCAATATAAATACCCCGTGCTGCATTAGTTATAGATAGCAATATAAATACCCTACATTAGTTATAGATAGCAATACAAATATCCTGTGCTGCATTAATTATAGATAACAATATAAATACCCCGTGCTTCATTAGTTATAGATAGCAATATAAATACCCTGCATTAGTTATAGATAGCAATATAAATACCCTGTGCTGCATTAATTATAGATAGCAATACAAATATCCTGTGCTGCATTAATTATAGATAACAATATAAATACCCCTTGCTTCATTAGTTATATATAGCAATATAAATACCCTGCATTAGTTATAGATAGCAATATAAATACCCTGTGCTGCATTAATTATAGATAGCAATATAAATACCCTGTGCTGCATTAGTTATAGATAGCAATATAAATACCCCGTGCTGCATTAATTAAAGATAGCAATATAAATACCCTGTGGTTGCATTAGTTATAGATAGCAATATAAATACCCCGTGCTGTATTAGTTATAGATAGCAATAGAAATACACTGTGCTGCATTAGTTATATATAGCAATATATATACCCTGCATTTTTTATAGATAGCAATATAAATACCATGTGCTGCATTAGTTATATAGCAATATAAATACCCTGCATTAATTATAGATAGCAATATAAATACCCTGCATTAGTTATAGATAGCAATGTAAATAGCCTGTTCTGCATTAATTATAGATAGCAATATAAATACCCTGTGCTGCATTAATTATAGATAGCAATATAAATACTCTGTGCTGCATTAGTTATAGATAGCAATAAAAATACCATGTGCTGCATTAGTTATATATAGCAATATAAATACCCTGCATTAATTATAGATAGCAATATAAATACCCTGTGCTGCATTAGTTATATATAGCAATATAAATACCCTGCATTATTTATAGATAGCAATATAAATACCATGTGCTGCATTAGTTATAGATAGCAATATAAATACCCTGCATTAGTTATAGATAGCAATATAAATACCCTGTGTTGCATTAATTATAGATAGCAATATAAATACCCGTGCTGCATTAGTTATAGAGAGCAATATAAATACCCTGCATTAGTTATAGATAGCAATATAAATACCCTGTGCTGCATTAATTATAGATAGCAATATAAATACCCTGTGTTGCATTAATTATAGATAGCAATATAAATACCCTGTGGTGCATTAGTTATAGATAGCAATATAAATACCCCGTGTTGCATTAGATATAGATAGAAATATAAATACCCTGTGCTGCATTAATTATGGATATCAATATAAATACCCCGTGGTGCATTAATTATAGATAGCAATATAAATACCCCGTGCTGCATTAGTTATAGATAGCAATATAAATACTCTGTGCTGCCTTAGCTATAGATAGCAATATAAATACTCTGTGCTGCATTAGTTATAGATAGCAATATAAATACCCTGTGCTTCATTAGTTATAGATAGCAATAGACATACTCTGTGCTGCATTAGTTATGGATAGCAATATAAATACCCCGTGCTGCATTAATTATAGATAGCAATATAAATACCCTACATTAGTTATAGATAGCAATACAAATATCCTGTGCTGCATTAATTATAGATAACAATATAAATATTCCGTGCTTCATTAGTTATAGATAGCAATATAAATACCCTGCATTAGTTATAGATAGCAATATAAATACCCTGTGCTGCATTAATTATAGATAGCAATACAAATATCCTGTGCTGCATTAATTATAGATAACAATATAAAGCCCCTTGCTTCATTAGTTATAGATAGCAATATAAATACCCTGCATTAGTTATAGATAGCAATATAAATACCCTGTGCTGCATTAATTATAGATAGCAATATAAATACCATGTGCTGCATTAGTTATAGATAGCAATATAAATACCCCGTGCTGCATTAGTTATAGATAGCAATATAAATACCCTGTGCTGCATTAGTTATAGATAGCAATAGAAATACACTGTGCTGCATTAGTTATATATAGCAATATATATCCCTGCATTTTTTATAGATAGCAATATAAATACCATGTGCTGCATTAGTTATATATAGCAATATATACCCTGCATTATTATAGATAGCAATATAAATACCCTGCATTAGTTATAGATAGCAATGTAAATAGCCTGTTCTGCATTAATTATAGATAGCAATATAAATACCATGTGCTGCATTAGTTATAGATAGCAATATAAATACTCTGTGCTGCATTATTTATAGATAGCAATAAAAATACCATATGCTGCATTAGTTATATATAGCAATATAAATACCCTGCATTAATTATAGATAGCAATATAAATACCCTGTGCTGCATTAGTTATATATAGCAATATAAATACCCTGCATTATTTATAGATAGCAATATAAATACCATGTGCTGCATTAGTTATAGATAGCAATATAAATACCCTGCATTAATTATAGATAGCAATATAAATACCCGTGCTGCATTAGTTATAGAGAGCAGTATAAATACCCTGCATTAGTTATAGATAGCAATATAAATACCCTGTGCTGCATTAATTATGGATAGCAATATAAATACCACGTGGTGCATTAATTATAGATAGCAATATAAATACTCTGTGCTGCATTAGTTATAGATAGCAATATAAATACACCGTGCTGCATTAGTTATAGATAGCAATATAAATACCCTGCATTAGTTATAGATAGCAATATAAATATCCTGTGCTGCATTAATTATAGATAGCAATATAAATACCCCGTGCTGCATTAGTTATAGATAGCAATATAAATACCCTGCATTAGTTATAGATAGCAATATAAATACCTGTGCTGCATTAATTATAGATAGCAATATAAATACCCTGTGCTGCATTAATTATAGATAGCAATATAAATACCCTGTGCTGCATTAATTATAGATAGCAATATAAATACCGTGCTGCATTAATTATAGATAGCAATATAAATACCCTGTGCTGCATTAGTTATAGATAGCAATATAAATACCCTGTGCTGCATTAATTATAGATAGCAATATAAATACCCCGTGCTGCATTAGTTATAGATAGCAATATAAATACCCTGTGCTGCATTAGTTATAGATAGCAATGTAAATACCCTGTGCTGCATTAGTTATAGATAGCAATGTAAATACCCTGTGCTGCATTAATTATAGATAGCAATGTAAATACCTGTGCTGCATTAGTTATGATAGCAATATAAATACCCTGTGCTGCATTAATTATAGATAGCAATGTAAATACCCCGTGCTGCATTAATTATAGATAGCAATATAAATACCCTGTGCTGCATTAGTTATAGATAGCAATATAAATACCCTGTGCTGCATTAGTTATAGATAGCAATATAAATACCCTGTGCTGCATTAGTTATAGATAGCAATATAAATACCCCGTGCTGCATTAATTATAGATAGCAATATAAATACCCTGTGCTGCATTAGTTATAGATAGCAATATAAATACCCCGTGCTGCATTAGTTATAGATAGCAATATAAATACCCTGTGCTGCATTAGTTATAGATAGCAATATAAATACTCTGTGCTGCATTAGTTATAGATAGCAATATAAATACCCTGTGCTGCATTAGTTTTTTGTATAGATAGAAATATAAATACCCTGTGCTGCATTAGTTATAGATAGCAATATAAATACTTGTGCTGCATTAGTTATAGATAGCAATATAAATACCCTGTGCTGCATTAGTTATAGATAGCAATATAAATACTCTGTGCTGCATTAGTTATAGATAGCAATATAAATACCCCGTGCTGCATTAGTTATAGATAGCAATATAAATACCCTACATTAGTTATAGATAGCAATACAAATATCCTGTGCTGCATTAATTATAGATAGCAATATAAATACCCCGTGCTTCATTAGTTATAGATAGCAATATAAATACCCTGCATTAGTTATAGATAGCAATATCAATACCCTGTGCTGCATTAATTATAGATAGCAATACAAATATCCTGTGCTGCATTAATTATAGATAACAATATAAATACCCCTTGCTTCATTAGTTATATATAGCAATATAAATACCCTGCATTAGTTATAGATAGCAATATAAATACCCTGTGCTGCATTAATTATAGATAGCAATATAAATACCCTGTGCTGCATTAGTTATAGATAGCAATATAAATACCCCGTGCTGCATTAATTATAGATAGCAATATAAATACCCTGTGGTGCATTAGTTATAGATAGCAATATAAATACCCCGTGCTGCATTAGTTATAGATAGCAATAGAAATACCTGTGCTGCATTAGTTATATATAGCAATATATATACCCTGCATTTTTTATAGATAGCAATATAAATACCATGTGCTGCATTAGTTATATAGCAATATAAATACCCTGCATTAATTATAGATAGCAATATAAATACCCTGCATTAGTTATAGATAGCAATGTAAATAGCCTGTTCTGCATTAATTATAGATAGCAATATAAATACCCTGTGCTGCATTAATTATAGATAGCAATATAAATACTCTGTGCTGCATTAGTTATAGATAGCAATAAAAATACCATGTGCTGCATTAGTTATATATAGCAATATAAATACCCTGCATTAATTATAGATAGCAATATAAATACCCTGTGCTGCATTAGTTATATATAGCAATATAAATACCCTGCATTATTTATAGATAGCAATATAAATACCATGTGCTGCATTAGTTATAGATAGCAATATAAATACCCTGCATTAGTTATAGATAGCAATATAAATACCCTGTGCTGCATTAATTATAGATAGCAATATAAATACCCGTGCTGCATTAGTTATAGATAGCAATATAAATACCCTGCATTAGTTATAGATAGCAATATAAATACCCTGTGCTGCATTAATTATAGATAGCAATATAAATACCCTGTGCTGCATTAATTATAGATAGCAATATAAATACCCTGTGCTGCATTAGTTATAGATAGCAATATAAATACCCCGTGCTGCATTAGTTATAGATAGAAATATAAATACCCTGTGCTGCATTAATTATAGATAGCAATATAAATACCCCGTGCTGCATTAGTTATAGATAGCAATATAAATACCCTGCATTAGTTATAGATAGCAATATAAATACCCTGTGCTGCATTAATTATAGATAGCAATATAAATACCCTGTGCTGCATTAATTATAGATAGCAATATAAATACCCCGTGCTGCATTAGTTATAGATAGCAATATAAATACCCTGCATTAGTTATAGATAGCAATATAAATACCCTGTGCTGCATTAATTATAGATAGCAATATAAATACCCTGTGCTGCATTAGTTATAGATAGCAATATAAATACCCCGTGCTGCATTAGTTATAGATAGCAATGTAAATACCCCGTGCTGCATTAATTATAGATAGCAATGTAAATACCCCGTGCTGCATTAATTATAGATAGCAATATAAATACCCTGCATTAGTTATAGATAGCAATGTAAATACCCTGTGCTGCATTAATTATAGATAGCAATGTAAATACCCTGTGCTGCATTAATTATAGATAGCAATGTAAATATCCCGTGCTGCATTAATCATAGATAGCAATGTAAATACCCTGTGCTGCATTAGTTATGGATAGCAATATAAATACCCCGTGCTGCATAAATTATAGATAGCAATATAAATACCCCGTGCTGCTTTAGCTATAGATGGGCAATATAAATACTCTGAGCTGCATTAGTTATAGATAGCAATGTAAATACCCTGTGCTGCAATAGGTATAGATAGCAATATAAATACTCTGTGCTGCATTAGTTATAGATAGCAGTATAAATACCCTGCATTAGTAATAGATAGTAAAATAAATACCTCTGCTGCATTAATTATAGATAGCAAAATAAATACGCTGTGCTGCAATAGTTATATATAGCAATATATATACTCTGAGCTGCATTAGTTATAGATATCAATGTAAATACCCTGTGCTGCATTAATTATAGATAGCAATGTAAATACCCCGTGCTGCATTAATTATAGATAGCAATATAAATACCCTGTGCTGCATTAGTTATAGATAGCAATATAAATACCACGTGCTGCATTAATAATAGATATAAATATAAATACCCCGTGCTGCTTTAGTTATAGATAGCAATATAAATACCCTGTGCTGCATTAATTATAGATAGCAATAGAAATACTCTGTGCTGCATTTGTTATAGATAGCAGTATAAATACCCTGCCTTACTTATAGATAGCAATATAAATACCCTGTGCTCCATTAGTTATATATAGCAATATAAATACCCCGTGATGCATTAATTCTAGATAGCAATGTAAATACCCTGTGCTGCATTAATTCTAGATAGCAATATAAATATCCCGTGCTGCATTAATTATAGATAGCACTGTAAATACCCTGTGCTGCATTAGTTATAGATAGCAAAATAAATAACCCATGCTGCATTAGTTATAGATAGCCATATAAATACCCTGTGCTGCATTAGTTATATATAGCAATATAAATACCCTGTGCTGCCTAAGTTATAGATAGCAATATAAATACCCCGTGCTGCATTAGTTATAGATAGCAACATAAATACCCTGTGCTGCATTAGTTATAGATAGCAATGTAAATACTCCGTGCTGCATTAATTATAGATAGCAATATAAATACCCCGTGCTGCATTAAGTATAGATAGCAACATAAATACCCCGTACTGCATTAGTTATAGATAGCAATTTAAATACCCCGTGCTGCATTAATTATTGATAGCAAAATAAATACCCTGTGCTGCATTAGTTATAGATAGCAATATAAATACTCTGTGCTGCATTAGTTATATATAACAGTATAAATACCCCGTGCTGCATTGATTCTAGATAGCAATGTAAATACCCTGTGCTGCATTAATTCTGAATAGTAATATAAATATCCCGTGCTGCATTAATTATAGATAGCACTGTAAATACCCTGTGATGCATTAGTTATAGATAGCAATATAAATAACCTGTGCTGCATTAATTATAGGTAGCACTGTAAATACCCTGTGCTGCATTAGTTATAGATAGCAATATAAATACCCTGTGCTGCATTAGTTATAGATAGCAATATAAATACACGTGCTGCATTAATTATAGATAGCAATATAAATACCCCGTGCTGCATTAAGTATAGATAGCAATATAAATACCCCGTGCTGCATTAGTTATAGATAGCAATATACATACCCCGTGCTGCATTAATTGTAGATAGCAAAATAAATACCCTGTGCTGCATTATTTATAGATAGCAATATAAATACTCTGTGCTGCATTACTTATAGATAGCAGTATAAATACCCTGCATTAGTTATATATAGCAAAATAAATACCCTGTGATGCATTAATTATAGATAGCAATATAAATACCCTATACTGCATTAGTTATAGATAGCAATATAAAGACCCCGTGCTGAATTATTTATAGAAAGCAATATAAATACCCTGCATTATTTATAGATAGCAATATAAATACCCTGTGCTGCATTAATTATAGATAGCAATATAAATACCCCGTGCTGCATTAGTTATAGATAGCAATATATATACCCTGCATTAATCATAGATAGCAATATAAATACCCTGTGCTGCATTAATTATAGATAGTAATATAAATACCATGTGCTGCATTAATTATAGATGGCAATATAAATACACTGTGCTGCATTAGTTATAGATAGCAATATAAATACCCCGTGCTGCATTAGTTATAGATAGCAATATAAATACCCTGTGCTGCATTAGTTATAGATAGCAATGTAAATACCCTGTGCTGCATTAATTATAGATAGCAATGTAAATACCCCATGCCGCATTAATTATAGATAGCAATTTAAATACCCTGTGCTGCATTAGTTATAGATACCAATATAAATACCCCGTGCTGCATTAATTATAGATAGCAATGTAAATACCCTGTACTGCATTAATTATAGATAGCAATGTAAATACCCCGTGCTGCATTAATTATAGAGAGCAACATAAATACCCTGTGCTGCATTAGTTATAGATAGCAATGTAAATACCCCGTGCTGCATTAATTATAAATAGCAATGTAAATACCCCATGCTGCATTAATTATAGATAACAATTTAAATACCCTGTGCTGCATTAGTTATAGATAGCAATATAAATACCCCGTGCTGCATTAATTATAGATAACAATATAAATACCCCATTGCTGCATTAGTTATAGATAGCAATGTAAATACCCCGTGCTGCATTAATTATAAATAGCAATGTAAATACCCTATACTGCATTAGTTATAGATAGCAATATAAATACCCTGCATTATTTATAGATAGCAATATAAATATCCTGTGCTGCATTAATTATAGATAGCAATATAAATACCCCGTGCTGCATTAGTTATAGATAGCAATAAAAATACCCTGAATTAATCATAGATAGCAATATAAATACCTTGTGCTGCATTAATTATAGATAGCAATATAAATACCATGTGCTGCATTAATTATAGATAGCAATATAAATACCCTGTGCTGCATTAGTTATAGATAGCAATATAAATACCCCGTGCTGCATTAGTTATAGATAGCAATATAAATACCCTGTGCTGCATTAGTTATAGATACCAATATAAATACCCTGTGCAGCATTAGTTATAGATAGCAATGTAAATACCCTGTGCTGCATTAATTATAGATAGCAATGTAAATACCCCGTGCTGCATTAATTATTGAGAACAACATAAATACCCTGTGCTGCATTAGTTATAGATAGCAATGTAAATACCCCGTGCTGCATTAATTATAAATAGCAATGTAAATACCCCATGCTGCATTAATTATAGATAGCAATTTAAATACCCTGTGCTGCATTAGTTATAGATAGCAATATAAATACCCCGTGCTGCATTAATTATAGATAACAATATAAATACCCCATTGCTGCATTAGTTATAGATAGCATTATAAATACCCTGTGCTGCATTAATTATAAATAGCAATGTAAATACCCCATGCTGCATTAATTATAAATAGCAATGTAAATACCCCATGCTGCATTAAATATAGATAACAATTTAAATACCCTGTGCTGCATTAGTTATAGATAGCAATATAAATACCCCGTGCTGCATTAATTATAGATAACAATATAAATACCCCATTGCTGCATTAGTTATAGATAGCAATATAAATACCCTGTGCTGCATTAGTTATAGATAGCAATGTAAATACCCTGTGCTGCATTAGTTATATATAGCAATGTAAATACCCTGTGCTGCATTAATTATAGATAGCAATGTAAATGCCCCGTGCTGCATTAATTATAGATAGCAATGTAAATACTTCGTGCTGCATTAATTATAGAGAGCAACATAAATACCCTGTGCTGCATTAATTATAGATAGCAATGTAAATACCCTGTGCTGCATTAGTTATAGATAGCAATATAAATACTCTGTGCTGCATTACTTATAGATAGCAGTATAAATACCCTGCATTAGTTATATATAGCAATATAAATACCCTATACTGCATTAGTTATAGATAGCAATATAAATACCCCGTGCTGCATTAGTTATAGATAGCAATATAAATACCCTGCATTATTTATAGATAGCAATATAAATACCCTGTCCTGCATTAATTATAGATAGCAATATAAATACCCCGTGCTGCATTAATTCTAGATAGCAATATAAATACCCTGAATTATTCATAGATAGCAATATAAATACCCTGTGCTGCATTAATTATAGATAGCAATATAAATACCATGTGCTGCATTAATTATAGATAGCAATATAAATACCATGTGCTGCATTAGTTATAGATAGCAATATAAATACCCCGTGCTGCATTAATTATAGATAATAATATAAATACCCCATTGCTGCATTAGTTATAGATAGCATTATAAATACCCTGTGCTGCATTAGTTATAGATAGCAATGTAAATACCCTGTGCTGCATTAGTTATAGATAGCAATGTAAATACCCCGTGCTGCATTGATTATAGATAGCAATGTAAATACTTCGTGCTGCATTAATTATAGAGCGCAACATAAATACCCTGTGCTGCATTAATTATAGATAGCAATGTAAATACCCTGTGCTGCAATAGTTATAGATAGCAATATAAATACTCTGTGCTGCATTACTTATAGATAGCAGTATAAATACCCTGCCTTAGTTATATATAGCAATATAAATACCCTATACTGCATTAGTTATAGATAGCAATATAAATACCCCGTGCTGCATTAGTTATAGATAGCAATATAAATACCCTGCATTATTTATAGATAGCAATATAAATACCCTGTCCTGCATTAATTATAGATAGCAATATAAATACCCCGTGCTGCATTAGTTATAGATAGCAATATAAATACCCTGCATTATTCATAGATAGCAATATAAATACCCTGTGCTGCATTAATTATAGATAGCAATATAAATACCATGTGCTGCATTAATTATAGATAGCAATATAAATACCATGTGCTGCATTAGTTATAGAGAGCAATATAAATACCCCGTGCTGCATTAGTTATAGATAGCAATGTAAATACCCTGTGCTGCATTAATTATAGATAGCAATGTAAATACCCCATGCGGCATTAATTATAGATAGCAATTTAAATACCCTGTGCTGCATTAGTTATAGATAACAATATAAATACCCCGTGCTGCATTAATTATAGATAACAATATAAATACCCCATTGCTGCATTAGTTATAGATACCAATATAAATACCCTGTGCAGCATTAGTTATAGATAGCAATGTAAATACCCTGTGCTGCATTAATTATAGATAGCAATGTAAATACCCCGTGCTGCATTAATTATTGAGAACAACATAAATACCCTGTGCTGCATTAGTTATAGATAGCAATGTAAATACCCCATGCTGCATTAATTATAAATAGCAATGTAAATACCCCATGCTGCATTAAATATAGATAACAATTTAAATACCCTGTGCTGCATTAGTTATAGATAGCAATATAAATACCCCGTGCTGCATTAATTATAGATAACAATATAAATACCCCATTGCTGCATTAGTTATAGATAGCAATATAAATACCCTGTGCTGCATTAGTTATAGATAGCAATGTAAATACCCTGTGCTGCATTAGTTATAGATAGCAATGTAAATACCCTGTGCTGCATTAATTATAGATATCAATGTAAATGCCCCGTGCTGCATTAATTATAGATAGCAATGTAAATACTTCGTGCTGCATTAATTATAGAGAGCAACATAAATACCCTGTGCTGCATTAATTATAGATAGCAATGTAAATACCCTGTGCTGCATTAGTTATAGATAGCAATATAAATACTCTGTGCTGCATTACTTATAGATAGCAGTAAATACCCTGCATTAGTTATATATAGCAATATAAATACCCTATACTGCATTAGTTATAGATAGCAATATAAATACCCCGTGCTGCATTAGTTATAGATAGCAATATAAATACCCTGCATTATTTATAGATAGCAATATAAATACCCTGTCCTGCATTAATTATAGATAGCAATATAAATACCCCGTGCTGCATTAGTTATAGATAGCAATATAAATACCCTGAATTATTCATAGATAGCAATATAAATACCCTGTGCTGCATTAATTATAGATAGCAATATAAATACCATGTGCTGCATTAATTATAGATAGCAATATAAATACCATGTGCTGCATTAGTTATAGATAGCAATATAAATACCCCGTGCTGCATTAATTATAGATAACAATATAAATACCCCATTGCTGCATTAGTTATAGATAGCATTATAAATACCCTGTGCTGCATTAGTTATAGATAGCAATGTAAATACCCTGTGCTGCATTAGTTATAGATAGCAATGTAAATACCCCGTGCTGCATTGATTATAGATAGCAATGTAAATACTTCGTGCTGCATTAATTATAGAGCGCAACATAAATACCCTGTGCTGCATTAATTATAGATAGCAATGTAAATACCCTGTGCTGCAATAGTTATAGATAGCAATATAAATACTCTGTGCTGCATTACTTATAGATAGCAGTATAAATACCCTGCCTTAGTTATATATAGCAATATAAATACCCTATACTGCATTAGTTATAGATAGCAATATAAATACCCCGTGCTGCATTAGTTATAGATAGCAATATAAATACCCTGCATTATTTATAGATAGCAATATAAATACCCTGTGCTGCATTAATTATAGATAGCAATATAAATACCCGTGCTGCATTAGTTATAGATAGCAATATAAATACCCTGCATTATTATAGATGCAATATAAATACCCTGTGTGCATTAATTATAGATAGCAATATAAATACCCGTGCTGCATAATTATAGATAGCAATATAAATACCATGTGCTGCATTAGTTATAGATAGCAATATAAATACCCGTGCTGCATTAGTTATAGATAGCAATGTAAATACCCTGTGCTGCATTATATAGATAGCAATGTAAATACCCCGTGCTGCATTAATTATAGATAGCAATTTAAATACCCTGTGCTGCATTAGTTATAGATAGCAATATAAATACCCTGTGCTGCATTAATTATAGATAACAATATAAATACCCCGTGCTGCATTAGTTATAGATAGCAATGTAAATACCCTGTGCTGCATTAATTATAGATAGCAATGTAAATACCCCGTGCTGCATTAATTATTGAGAGCAACATAAATACCCTGTGCTGCATTAGTTATAGATAGCAATGTAAATACCCCATGCTGCATTAATTATAGATAGCAATGTAAATACCCCGTGCTGCATTAATTATAGATAGCAATTTAAATACCCTGTGCTGCATTAGTTATAGATAGCAATATAAATACCCCGTGCTGCATTAATTATAGATAGCAATATAAATACCCAGTGCTGCATTAGTTATAGATAGCAATATAAATACCCTGTGCTGCATTAGTTATAGATAGCAATGTAAATACCCTGTGCTGCATTAGTTATGGATAGCAATGTAAATACCCTGTGCTGCATTAATTATAGATAGCAATGTAAATGCCCCGTGCTGCATTAATTATAGATAGCAATGTAAATACTTCGTGTTGCATTAATTATAGAGAGCAACATAAATACCCTGTGCTGCATTAATTATAGATAGCAATGTAAATACCCTGTGCTGCATTAGTTATAGATAGCAATATAAATACTCTGTGCTGCATTACTTATAGATAGCAGTATAAATACCCTGCATTAGTTATATATAGCAATATAAATACCCTATACTGCATTAGTTATAGATAGCAATATAAATACCCCGTGCTGCATTAGTTATAGATAGCAATATAAATACCCTGCATTATTTATAGATAGCAATATAAATACCCTGTCCTGCATTAATTATAGATAGCAATATAAATACCCCGTGCTGCATTAGTTATAGATAGCAATATAAATACCCTGAATTATTCATAGATAGCAATATAAATACCTTGTGCTGCATTAATTATAGATAGCAATATAAATACCATGTGCTGCATTAATTATAGATAGCAATATAAATACCATGTGCTGCATTAGTTATAGAGAGCAATATAAATACCCGTGCTGCATTAGTTATAGATAGCAATGTAAATACCCTGTGCTGCATTAATTATAGATAGCAATGTAAATACCCCATGCTGCATTAATTATAGATAGCAATTTAAATAGCCTGTGCTGCATTAGTTATAGATAACAATATAAATATCCCGTGCTGCATTAATTATAGATAACAATATAAATACCCCATTGCTGCATTAGTTATAGATAGCAATATAAATACCCTGTGCTGCATTAGTTATAGATAGCAATGTACATACCCTGTGCTGCATTAATTATAGATAGCAATGTAAATACCACGTGCTGCATTAATTATAGATAGCACTGTAAATACTTCGTGCTGCATTAATTATAGATAGCAATGTAAATACCCTGTGCTTCATTAATTATAGATAGCAATGTAAATACCCTGTGCTGCATTAATTATAGATAGCAATGTAAATACCTCGTGCTGCATTAATTATAGAGAGAAACATAAATACCCTGTGCTGCATTAGTTATAGATAGCAATATGAATACCCTGTGCTGCATTAATTATAGATAGCAATGTAAATATCCCGGGCTGCATTAATTATAGATAGCAATGTAAATACTTCGTGCTGCATTAATTATAGAGAGCAACATAAATACCCTGTGCTGCATTAATTATAGATAGCAATGTAAATACCCTATGCTGCATTAGATATAGATAGCAATATAAATACGCTGAGCTGCATTACTTATAGATAGCAGTACAAATACCCTGCATTAGTTATATATAGCAAAATAAATACCCTGTGCTGCATTAATTATAGATAGCAATATAAATACCCTATACTGCATTAGTTATAGATAGCAATATAAATACCCCGTGCTGCATTAGTTATAGATAGCAATATAAATACCCTGCATTATTTATAGATAGCAATATAAATACCCTGTGCTGCATTAATTATAGATAGCAATATAAATACCCCGTGCTGCATTAGTTATAGATAGCAATATAAATACCCTGCATTAATCATAGATAGCAATATAAATACCCTGTGCTGCATTAATTATAGATAGCAATATAAATACCATGTTCTACATTAATTATAGATAGCAATATAAATACCCTGTGCTGCATTAGTCATAGATAGCAATATAAATACCCCGTGCTGCATTAGTTATAGATAGCAATGTAAATACCCTGTGCTGCATTAATTATAGATAGCAATGTAAATACCTCGTGCTGCATTAATTATAGAGAGCAACATAAATACCCTGTGCTGCATTAGTTATAGATAGCAATATAAATACCATGTGCTGCATTAATTATAGATGGCAATATAAATACACTGTGCTGCATTAGTTATAGATAGCAATATAAATACCCCGTGCTGCATTAGTTATAGATAGCAATATAAATACCCTGTGCTGCATTAGTTATAGATAGCAATGTAAATACCCTGTGCTGCATTAATTATAGATAGCAATGTAAATACCCCATGCCGCATTAATTATAGATAGCAATTTAAATACCCTGTGCTGCATTAGTTATAGATACCAATATAAATACCCCGTGCTGCATTAATTATAGATAGCAATGTAAATACCCTGTGCTGCATTAATTATAGATAGCAATGTAAATACCCCGTGCTGCATTAATTATAGAGAGCAACATAAATACCCTGTGCTGCATTAGTTATAGATAGCAATGTAAATACCCCGTGCTGCATTAATTATAAATAGCAATGTAAATACCCCATGCTGCATTAATTATAGATAACAATTTAAATACCCTGTGCTGCATTAGTTATAGATAGCAATATAAATACCCCGTACTGCATTAATTATAGATAACAATATAAATACCCCATTGCTGCATTAGTTATAGATAGCAATGTAAATACCCCGTGCTGCATTAATTATAAATAGCAATGTAAATACCCTATACTGCATTAGTTATAGATAGCAATATAAATACCCCGTGCTGAATTAGTTATAGATAGCAATATAAATACCCTGCATTATTTATAGATAGCAATATAAATATCCTGTGCTGCATTAATTATAGATAGCAATATAAATACCCCGTGCTGCATTAGTTATAGATAGCAATATAAATACCCTGCATTAATCATAGATAGCAATATAAATACCTTGTGCTGCATTAATTATAGATAGCAATATAAATACCATGTGCTGCATTAATTATAGATAGCAATATAAATACCCTGTGCTGCATTAGTTATAGATAGCAATATAAATACCCCGTGCTGCATTAGTTATAGATAGCAATATAAATACCATGTGCTGCATTAGTTATAGATACCAATATAAATACCCTGTGCAGCATTAGTTATAGATAGCAATGTAAATACCCTGTGCTGCATTAATTATAGATAGCAATGTAAATACCCCGTGCTGCATTAATTATTGAGAACAACATAAATACCCTGTGCTGCATTAGTTATAGATAGCAATGTAAATACCCCGTGCTGCATTAATTATAAATAGCAATGTAAATACCCCATGCTGCATTAATTATAGATAGCAATTTAAATACCCTGTGCTGCATTAGTTATAGATAGCAATATAAATACCCCGTGCTGCATTAATTATAGATAACAATATAAATACCCCATTGCTGCATTAGTTATAGATAGCAATATAAATACCCTGTGCTGCATTAGTTATAGATAGCAATGTAAATACCCTGTGCTGCATTAATTATAGATAGCAATGTAAATACCCCGTGCTGCATTAATTATAGATAGCAATGTAAATACATCGTGCTGCATTAGTTATAGATAGCAATATAAATACCCCGTGCTGCATTAATTATAGATAGCAATATAAATACCCCATTGCTGCATTAGTTATAGATAGCAATATAAATACCCTGTGCTGCATTAGTTATAGATAGCAATGTAAATACCCTGTGCTGCATTAATTATAGATAGCAATGTAAATACCCCGTGCTGCATTAATTATAGATAGCAATGTAAATACTCCGTGCTGCATTAATTATAGATAGCAATGTAAATACCCTGTGCTGCATTAATTATAGATAGCAATGTAAATACCCTGTGCTGCATTAATTATAGATAGCAATGTAAATACCCCGTGCTGCATTAATTATAGATAGCAATATAAATACCCTGTGCTGCATTAGTTATAGATAGCAATATAAATACCCTGTGCTGCATTAATTATAGATAGCAATGTAAATACCCCGTGCTGCATTAATTATAGATAGCAATGTAAATACTTCGTGCTGCATTAATTATAGAGAGCAACATAAATACCCTGTGCTGCATTAATTATAGATAGCAATGTAAATACCCTGTGCTGCATTAGTTATAGATAGCAATATAAATACGCTGTGCTGCATTACTTATAGATAGCAGTATAAATACCCTGCATTAGTTATATATAGCAAAATAAATACCCTGTGCTGCATTAATTATAGATAGCAATATAAATACCCTGTGCTGCATTAGTTATAGATAGCAATATAAATACCCCGTGCTGCATTAGTTATAGATAGCAATATAAATACCCTGCATTATTTATAGATAGCAATATAAATACCCTGTGCTGCATTAATTATAGATAGCAATATAAATACCCCGTGCTGCATTAGTTATAGATAGCAATATAAATACCCTGCATTAATTATAGATAGCAATATAAATACCCTGTGCTGCATTAATTATAGATAGCAATATAAATACCCTGTGCTGCATTAATTATAGATAGCAATATAAATACCCTGTGCTGCATTAGTTATAGATAGCAATATAAATACCCTGTGCTGCATTAGTTATAGATAGCAATGTAAATACCCTGTGCTGCATTAATTATAGATAGCAATGTAAATACCTCGTGCTGCATTAATTATAGAGAGCAACATAAATACCCTGTGCTGCATTAGTTATAGATAGCAATATAAATACCATGTGCTGCATTAATTATAGATGGCAATATAAATACACTGTGCTGCATTAGTTATAGATAGCAATATAAATACCCCGTGCTGCATTAGTTATAGATAGCAATATAAATACCCTGTGCTGCATTAGTTATAGATAGCAATGTAAATACCCTGTGCTGCATTAATTATAGATAGCAATGTAAATACCCCATGCCGCATTAATTATAGATAGCAATTTAAATACCCTGTGCTGCATTAGTTATAGATACCAATATAAATACCCCGTGCTGCATTAATTATAGATAGCAATGTACATACCCTGTGCTGCATTAATTATAGATAGCAATGTAAATACCCCGTGCTGCATTAATTATAGAGAGCAACATAAATACCCTGTGCTGCATTAGTTATAGATAGCAATGTAAATACCCCGTGCTGCATTAATTATAAATAGCAATGTAAATACCCCATGCTGCATTAATTATAGATAACAATTTAAATACCCTGTGCTGCATTAGTTATAGATAGCAATATAAATACCCCGTACTGCATTAATTATAGATAACAATATAAATACCCCATTGCTGCATTAGTTATAGATAGCAATGTAAATACCCCGTGCTGCATTAATTATAAATAGCAATGTAAATACCCTATACTGCATTAGTTATAGATAGCAATATAAATACCCCGTGCTGAATTAGTTATAGATAGCAATATAAATACCCTGCATTATTTATAGATAGCAATATAAATATCCTGTGCTGCATTAATTATAGATAGCAATATAAATACCCCGTGCTGCATTAGTTATAGATAGCAATATAAATACCCTGCATTAATCATAGATAGCAATATAAATACCTTGTGCTGCATTAATTATAGATAGCAATATAAATACCATGTGCTGCATTAATTATAGATAGCAATATAAATACCCTGTGCTGCATTAGTTATAGATAGCAATATAAATACCCCGTGCTGCATTAGTTATAGATAGCAATATAAATACCATGTGCTGCATTAGTTATAGATACCAATATAAATACCCTGCATTAGTTATAGATAGCAATGTAAATACCCTGTGCTGCATTAATTATAGATAGCAATGTAAATACCCCGTGCTGCATTAATTATTGAGAGCAACATAAATACCCTGTGCTGCATTAGTTATAGATAGCAATGTAAATACCCCGTGCTGCATTAATTATAAATAGCAATGTAAATACCCCATGCTGCATTAATTATAGATAGCAATTTAAATACCCTGTGCTGCATTAGTTATAGATAGCAATATAAATACCCCGTGCTGCATTAATTATAGATAACAATATAAATACCCCGTGCTGCATTAGTTATAGATAGCAATATAAATACCCTGTGCTGCATTAGTTATAGATAGCAATGTAAATACCCTGTGCTGCATTAATTATAGATAGCAATGTAAATACCCCGTGCTGCATTAATTATAGATAGCAATGTAAATACCTCGTGCTGCATTAATTATAGAGAGCAACATAAATACCCTGTGCTGCATTAATTATAGATAGCAATGTAAATATCCCGGCTGCATTAATTATAGATAGCAATGTAAATACTTCGTGCTGCATTAATTATAGAGAGCAACATAAATACCCTGTGCTGCATTAATTATAGATAGCATGTAAATACCCTATGCTGCATTAGATATAGATAGCAATATAAATACGCTGAGCTGCATTACTTATAGATAGCAGTACAAATACCCTGCATTAGTTATATATAGCAAAATAAATACCCTGTGCTGCATTAATTATAGATAGCAATATAAATACCCTATACTGCATTAGTTATAGATAGCAATATAAATACCCCGTGCTGCATTAGTTATAGATAGCAATATAAATACCCTGCATTATTTATAGATAGCAATATAAATACCCTGTGCTGCATTAATTATAGATAGCAATATAAATACCCCGTGCTGCATTAGTTATAGATAGCAATATAAATACCCTGCATTAATCATAGATAGCAATATAAATACCCTGTGCTGCATTAATTATAGATAGCAATATAAATACCATGTTCTACATTAATTATAGATAGCAATATAAATACCCTGTGCTGCATTAGTTATAGATAGCAATATAAATACCCCGTGCTGCATTAGTTATAGATAGCAATGTAAATACCCTGTGCTGCATTAATTATAGATAGCAATGTAAATACCTCGTGCTGCATTAATTATAGAGAGCAACATAAATACCCTGTGCTGCATTAGTTATAGATAGCAATATAAATACCCTGTGCTGCATTAGTTATAGATAGCAATATAAATACCCCGTGCTGCATTAATTATAGATAACAATATAAATACCCCATTGCTGCATTAGTTATAGATAGCAATATAAATACCCTGTGCTGCATTAGTTATAGATAGCAATGTAAATACCCTGTGCTGCATTAATTATAGATAGCAATGTAAATACCCCGTGCTGCATTAATTATAGATAGCAATGTAAATACATCGTGCTGCATTAATTATAGAGAGCAACATAAATACCCTGTGCTGCATTAATTATAGATAGCAATGTAAATATCCCGGGCTGCATTAATTATAGATAGCAATGTAAATACTTCGTGCTGCATTAATTATAGAGAGCAACATAAATACCCTGTGCTGCATTAATTATAGATAGCAATGTAAATACCCTATGCTGCATTAGATATAGATAGCAATATAAATACGCTGAGCTGCATTACTTATAGATAGCAGTACAAATACCCTGCATTAGTTATATATAGCAAAATAAATACCCTGTGCTGCATTAATTATAGATAGCAATATAAATACCCTGTGCTGCATTAGTTATAGATAGCAATATAAATACCCCGTGCTGCATTAGTTATAGATAGCAATATAAATACCCTGCATTATTTATAGATAGCAATATAAATACCCCATTGCTGCATTAGTTATAGATAGCAATATAAATACCCTGTGCTGCATTAGTTATAGATAGCAATGTAAATACCCTGTGCTGCATTAATTATAGATAGCAATGTAAATACCCCGTGCTGCATTAATTATAGATAGCAATGTAAATACATCGTGCTGCATTAATTATAGAGAGCAACATAAATACCCTGTGCTGCATTAATTATAGATAGCAATGTAAATACCCCGTGCTGCATTAATTATAGATAGCAATATAAATACCCCATTGCTGCATTAGTTATAGATAGCAATATAAATACCCTGTGCTGCATTAGTTATAGATAGCAATATAAATACCCTGTGCTGCATTAGTTATAGATAGCAATGTAAATACCCCGTGCTGCATTAATTATAGATAGCAATGTAAATACTCTGTGCTTCATTAGTTATAGATAGCAATATAAATACTCTGTGCTTCATTAGTTATAGATAGCAGTATAAATACCCTGCATTAGTTATAGATAGCAAAATAAATACCCTGTGCTGCATTAAGTATAGATAGCAATATAAATACCCCGTGCTGCATTAATTATAGATAGCAATATAAATACCCCGTGCTGCATTACTTATAGATATCAATATAAATACCCTGCATTATTTATAGATAGCAATATAAATACCCTGTGCTGCATTAATTATAGATAGCAATATAAATACCCAGTGCTGCATTAGTTATAGATAGCAATATAAATACCCTGTGCTGCATTAATTATAGATAGCAATATAAATACTCTGTGCTGCATTAGTTATAGATAGCAATGTAAATACCCTGTGCTGCATTAATTATAGATAGCAATTTAAATACCCTGTGCTGCATTAGTTATAGATACCAATATAAATACCCCGTGCTGCATTAATTATAGATAGCAATATAAATACCCCGTGCTGCATTAGTTATAGATAGCAATGTAAATACCCCGTGCTGCATTAATTATAGAGAGCAACATAAATACCCTGTGTTGCATTAGTTATGTATAGCAATGTAAATACCCCGTGCTGCATTAATTATAAATAGCAATGTAAATACCCCATGCTGCATTAATTATAAATAGCAATTTAAATACCCTGTGCTGCATTAGTTATAGATAGCAATATAAAAACCCCGTGCTGCATTAATTATAGATAACAATATAAATACCCCGTGCTGCATTAGTTATAGATAGCAATATAAATACCCTGTGCTGCATTAGTTATAGATAGCAATGTAAATACCCTGTGCTGCATTAATTATAGATAGCAATGTAAATACCCCGTGCTGCATTAATTATAGATAGCAATGTAAATACCTCGTGCTGCATTAATTATAGAGAGCAATATAAATACCCTGTGCTGCATTAGTTATAGATAGCAATATAAATACCCCGTGCTGCATTAGGTATAGATAGCAATATAAATACCCCGTGCTGCATTAGTTATAGATAGCAATATAAATACCCCGTGCTGCATTAATTATAGATAGCAAAATAAATACCCTGTGCTGCATTAGTTATAGATAGCAATATAAATACTCTGTGCTTCATTAGTTATAGATAGCAGTATAAATACCCTGCATTAGTTATAGATAGCAATATAAATACCCTGCATTAGTTATAGATAGCAAAATAAATACCCTGTGCTGCATTAATTATAGATAGCAATATAAATACCCTGTGCTGCATTAATTATAGATAGCAATATAAATACCCCGTGCTGCATTAGTTATAGATATCAATATAAATACCCTGCATTATTTATAGATAGCAATATAAATACCCTGTGCTGCATTAATTATAGATAGCAATATAAATACCCCGTGCTGCATTAGTTATTGATAGCAATATAAATACCCTGTGCTGCATTAATTATAGAGAGCAACATAAATACCCTGTGTTGCATTAGTTATGTATAGCAATGTAAATACCCCGTGCTGCATTAATTATAAATAGCAATGTAAATACCCCATGCTGCATTAATTATAGATAGCAATTTAAATACCCTGTGCTGCATTAGTTATAGATAGCAATATAAATACCCCGTGCTGCATTAATTATAGATAACAATATAAATACCCCGTGCTGCATTAGTTATAGATAGCAATATAAATACCCTGTGCTGCATTAGTTATAGATAGCAATGTAAATACCCTGTGCTGCATTAATTATAGATAGCAATGTAAATACCCCGTGCTGCATTAATTATAGATAGCAATGTAAATACCTCGTGCTGCATTAATTATAGAGAGCAACATAAATACCCTGTGCTGCATTAATTATAGATAGCAATGTAAATACCCCGTGCGGCATTAATTATAGATAGCAATATAAATACCCTGTGCTGCATTAGTTATAGATAGCAATATAAATACCCCGTGCTGCATTAGGTATAGATAGCAATATAAATACCCCGTGCTGCATTAGTTATAGATAGCAATATAAATACCCCGTGCAGCATTAATTATAGATAGCAAAATAAATACCCTGTGCTGCATTAGTTATAGATAGCAATATAAATACTCTGTGCTTCATTAGTTATAGATAGCAGTATAAATACCCTGCATTAGTTATAGATAGCAAAATAAATACCCTGTGCTGCATTAGTTATAGATAGCAATGTAAATACCCTGTGCTTCATTAATT
The DNA here is from genome assembly GCA_014843695.1 of Archivesica marissinica. Classification (NCBI taxonomy): domain Eukaryota; kingdom Metazoa; phylum Mollusca; class Bivalvia; order Venerida; family Vesicomyidae; genus Archivesica; species Archivesica marissinica. The sequence continues at coordinate 9,840 of JABXNX010002090.1, read as the reverse complement.
ATAGATAGCAATGTAAATACCCTGTGCTGCATTAATTATAGATAGCAATGTAAATACCTCTTGCTGCATTAATTATAGAGAGCAACATAAATACCCTGTGCTGCATTAGTTATAGATAGCAATATAAATACCCCGTGCTGCATTAATTATAGATAACAATATAAATGTCCCGTGCTGCATTAGTTATAGATAGCAATATAAATACCCTGTGCTGCATTAGTTATAGATAGCAATGTAAATACCCTGTGCTGCATTAATTATAGATAGCAATGTAAATACCCCGTGCAGCATTAATTATAGATAGCAATATAAATACCCTGTGCTGCATTAGTTATAGATAGCAATATAAATACCCTGTGCTGCATTAGGTATAGATAGCAATATAAATACCCTGTGCTGCATTAGGTATAGATAGCAATATAAATACCCCGTGCTGCATTAATTATAGATAGCAAAATAAATACCCTGTGCTGCATTAGTTATAGATAGCAATATAAATACTCTGTGCTTCATTAGTTATAGATAGCAGTATAAATACCCTGCATTAGTTATAGATAGCAAAATAAATACCCTGTGCTACATTAAGTATAGATAGCAATATAAATACCCCGTGCTGCATTAATTATAGATAGCAATATAAATACCCCGTGCTGCATTACTTATAGATATCAATATAAATACCCTGCATTATTTATAGATAGCAATATAAATACCCTGTGCTGCATTAATTATAGATAGCAATATAAATACCCAGTGCTGCATTAGTTATAGATAGCAATATAAATACCCTGTGCTGCATTAATTATAGATAGCAATATAAATACTCTGTGCTGCATTAGTTATAGATAGCAATGTAAATACTATGTGCTGCATTAATTATAGATAGCAATTTAAATACCCTGTGCTGCATTAGTTATAGATACCAATATAAATACCCCGTGCTGCATTAATTATAGATAGCAATATAAATACCCCGTGCTGCATTAGTTATAGATAGCAATGTAAATACCCCGTGCTGCATTAATTATAGAGAGCAACATAAATACCCTGTGCTGCATTAGTTATGTATAGCAATGTAAATACCCCGTGCTGCATTAATTATAAATAGCAATGTAAATACCCCATGCTGCATTAATTATAGATAGCAATTTAAATACCATGTGCTGCATTAGTTATAGATAGCAATATAAATACCCCGTGCTGCATTAATTATAGATAACAATATAAATAACCCGTGCTGCATTAGTTATAGATAGCAATATAAATACCCTGTGCTGCATTAGTTATAGATAGCAATGTAAATACCCTGTGCTGCATTAATTATAGATAGCAATGTAAATACCCGTGGTGCATTAATTATAGATAGCAATGTAAATACTTCGTGCTGCATTAATTATAGAGAGCAACATAAATACCCTGTGCTGCATTAATTATAGATAGCAATATAAATACCCTGTGCTGCATTAGTTATAGATAGCAATATAAATACCCCGTGCTGCATTAGGTATAGATAGCAATATAAATACCCCGTGCTGCATTAGTTATAGATAGCAATATAAATACCCCGTGCTGCATTAATTATAGATAGCAAAATAAATACCCTGTGCTGCATTAGTTATAGATAGCAATATAAATACTCTGTGCTTCATTAGTTATAGATAGCAGTATAAATACCCTGCATTAGTTATAGATAGCAAAATAAATACCCTGTGCTGCATTAGTTATAGATAGCAATGTAAATACCCTGTGCTTCATTAATTATAGATAGCAATGTAAATACCCTGTGCTGCATTAATTATAGATAGCAATGTAAATACCTCGTGCTGCATTAATTATAGAGAGCAACATAAATACCCTGTGCTGCATTAGTTATAGATAGCAATATAAATACCCCGTGCTGCATTAATTATAGATAACAATATAAATGTCCCGTGCTGCATTAGTTATAGATAGCAATATAAATACCCTGTGCTGCATTAGTTATAGATAGCAATGTAAATACCCTGTGCTGCATTAATTATAGATAGCAATGTAAATACCCCGTGCTGCATTAATTATAGATAGCAATGTAAATACTTTGTGCTGCATTAATTATTGAGAGCAACATAAATACCCTGTGCTGCATTAATTATAGATAGCAATGTAAATACCCCGTGCAGCATTAATTATAGATAGCAATATAAATACCCTGTGCTGCATTAGTTATAGATAGCAATATAAATACCCTGTGCTGCATTAGGTATAGATAGCAATATAAATACCCTGTGCTGCATTAGGTATAGATAGCAATATAAATACCCCGTGCTGCATTAATTATAGATAGCAATATAAATACCCCGTGCTGCATTAATTATAGATAGCAATATAAATATCCCGTGCTGCATTAGTTATAGATAGCAATATAAATACCCTGTGCTGCATTAGTTATAGATAGCAATGTAAATACCCTGTGCTGCATTAATTATAGATAGCAATGTAAATACCCCGTGCTGCATTAATTATAGATAGCAATATAAATACCCTGTGCTGCATTAGTTATAGATAGCAATATAAATACCCTGTGCTGCATTAGGTATAGATAGCAATATAAATACCCTGTGCTGCATTAGGTATAGATAGCAATATAAATACCCCGTGCTGCATTAATTATAGATAGCAAAATAAATACCCTGTGCTGCATTAGTTATAGATAGCAATATAAATACTCTGTGCTTCATTAGTTATAGATAGCAGTATAAATACCCTGCATTAGTTATAGATAGCAAAATAAATACCCTGTGCTGCATTAAGTATAGATAGCAATATAAATACCCCGTGCTGCATTAATTATAGATAGCAATATAAATACCCCGTGCTGCATTAGTTATAGATATCAATATAAATACCCTGCATTATTTATAGATAGCAATATAAATACCCTGTGCTGCATTAATTATAGATAGCAATATAAATACCCTGTGCTGCATTAGTTATAGATAGCAATATAAATACCCTGTGCTGCATTAGTTATAGATAGCAATATAAATACCCTGTGCTGCATTAGTTATAGATAGCAATGTAAATACCCTGTGCTGCATTAATTATAGATAGCAATTTAAATACCCTGTGCTGCATTAGTTAGATAGCAATATAATACCCCGTGCTGCATTAGTTATAGATAGCAATATAAATACCCTGTGCTGCATTAGTTATAGATAGCAATATAAATACCCTGCATTAATTATAGATAGCAATATAAATACCCTGTGCTGCATTAGTTATATATAGCAATGTAAATACCCCGTGCTGCATTAATTATAGATAGCAATGTAAATACCCCGTGCTGCATTAATTATAGATAGCAATATAAATACCATGTGCTGCATTAGTTATAGATAGCAATATAAATACCCTGCATTAGTTATAGATAGCAATATAAATACCCTGTGCTGCATTAGTTATAGATAGCAATATAAATACCCTGCATTAGTTATAGATAGCAATGTAAATACCTGTCTGCATTAATTATAGATAGCAATATAAATACCCTGTGCTGCATTAATTATAGATAGCAATATAAATACTCTGTGCTGCATTAGTTATAGATAGCAATATAAATACCCTGTGCTGCATTAGTTATATATAGCAATATAAATACACTGCATTAGTTATAGATAGCAATATAAATACCCTGTGCTGCATTAATTATAGATAGCAATATAAATACCCGTGCTGCATTAGTTATAATAGCAATATAAATACCCTGCATTATTATAGATAGCAATATAAATACCTGTGCTGCATTAGTTATAGATAGCAATATAAATACCCTGCATTAGTTATAGATAGCAATATAAATACCCTGCATTAGTTATAGATAGCAAATAAATACCCTGTGCTGCATTAGTTATAGATAGCAATGTAAATACCCTGTGCTGCATTAATTATAGATAGCAATGTAAATACCCTGTGCTGCATTAATTATAGATAGCAATTATAAATACCTGTGCTGCATTATTATAGATAGCAATATAAATACCCTGTGCTGCATTAGTTATAGATAGCAATATAAATACCCCGTGCTGCATTAATTATAGATAGCAATATAAATACCCGTGCTGCATTAGTTATAGATAGCAATATAAATACCTGTGCTGCATTAGTTATAGATAGCAATATAAATACCCTGTGCTGCATTAATTATAGATAGCAATGTAAATACCCGTGCTGCATTAATTATAGATAGCAATATAAATACCCTGTGCTGCATTAGTTATAGATAGCAATATAAATACCCTGTGCTGCATTAATTATAGATAGCAATATAAATACCCTGTGCTGCATTAGTTATAGATAGCAATGTAAATACCCCGTGCTGCATTAATTATAGATAGCAATATAAATACCCGTGCTGCATTAATTATAGATAGCAATATAAATACCCTGTGCTGCATTAGTTATAGATAGCAATATAAATACCCTGTGCTGCATTAGTTATAGATAGCAATATAAATACCCTGTGCTGCATTAATTATAGATAGCAATATAAATACCCTGTGCTGCATTAATTATAGATAGCAATATAAATACACGTGCTGCATTAATTATAGATAGCAATATAAATACCCTGTCTTGCCCGTGCTGCATTAGTTATAGATAGCAATATAAATACCTTGCATTAGTTATAGATAGCAATATAAATACCCTGTGCTGCATTAATTATAGATAGCAATATAAATACCCTGTGCTGCATTAATTATAGATAGCAATATAAATACCCTGTGCTGCATTAATTATAGATAGCAATATAAATACCCTGTGCTGCATTAGTTATAGATAGCAATATAAATACCCCGTGCTGCATTAGTTATAGATAGCAATATAAATACCTGTGCTGCATTAGTTATAGATAGCAATATAAATACCCTGCATTAGTTATATAGCAATATAAATACCCTGTGCTGCATTAATTATAGATAGCAATATAAATACCCTGTGCTGCATTAATTATAGATAGCAATATAAATACCCCGTGCTGCATTAGTTATAGATAGCAATATAAATACCCTGCATTAGTTATAGATAGCAATATAAATACCCTGTGCTGCATTAATTATAGATAGCAATATAAATACCCTGTGCTGCATTAATTATAGATAGCAATATAAATACCCTGTGCTGCATTAGTTATAGATAGCAATATAAATACCTGTGCTGCATTAGTTATAGATAGCAATGTAAATACCCTGTGCTGCATTAATTATGATAGCAATGTAAATACCCCGTGCTGCATTAATATAGATAGCAATATAAATACCCTGTGCTGCATTAGTTATAGATAGCAATATAAATACCAGTGCTGCATTAATTATAGATAGCAATATAAATACCCCGTGCTGCATTAGTTATAGATAGCAATATAAATACCCCGTGCTGCATTAGTTATAGATAGCAATATAAATACCCTGTGCTGCATTAGTTATAGATAGCAATATAAATACCCTGTGCTGCATTAGTTATATATAGCAATATAAATACGCCGTGCTGCATTAGTTATAGATAGCAATATAAATACCCTGTGCTGCATTAGTTATAGATAGCAATATAAATACCCCGTGCTGCATTAATTATAGATAACAATATAAATACCCCGTGCTGCATTAGTTATAGATAGCAATATAAATACCCTGTGCTGCATTAGTTATAGATAGCAATGTAAATACCCGTGCTGCATAATTATAGATAGCAATGTAAATACCCGTGCTGCATTAATTATAGATAGCAATATAAATACCCTGTGCTGCATTATTATAGATAGCAATATAAATACCCTGTGCTGCATTAGTTATAGATAGCAATATAAATACCCTGTGCTGCATTAGTTATAGATAGCAATATAAATACCCTGTGCTGCATTAATTATAGATAGCAATATAAATACCCTGTGCTGCATTAGTTATAGATAGCAATATAAATACCCTGTGCTTCATTAGTTATAGATAGCAGTATAAATACCCTGCATTAGTTATAGATAGCAAAATAAATACCCTGTGCTGCATTAAGTATAGATAGCAATATAAATACCCCGTGCTGCATTAATTATAGATAGCAATATAAATACCCCGTGCTGCATTACTTATAGATATCAATATAAATACCCTGCATTATTTATAGATAGCAATATAAATACCCTGTGCTGCATTAATTATAGATAGCAATATAAATACCCAGTGCTGCATTAGTTATAGATAGCAATATAAATACCCTGTGCTGCATTAATTATAGATAGCAATATAAATACTCTGTGCTGCATTAGTTATAGATAGCAATGTAAATACCCTGTGCTGCATTAATTATAGATAGCAATTTAAATACCCTGTGCTGCATTAGTTATAGATACCAATATAAATACCCCGTGCTGCATTAATTATAGATAGCAATATAAATACCCCGTGCTGCATTAGTTATAGATAGCAATGTAAATACCCCGTGCTGCATTAATTATAGAGAGCAACATAAATACCCTGTGCTGCATTAGTTATGTATAGCAATGTAAATACCCCGTGCTGCATTAATTATAAATAGCAATGTAAATACCCCATGCTGCATTAATTATAGATAGCAATTTAAATACCCTGTGCTGCATTAGTTATAGATAGCAATATAAATACCCCGTGCTGCATTAATTATAGATAACAATATAAATAACCCGTGCTGCATTAGTTATAGATAGCAATATAAATACCCTGTGCTGCATTAGTTATAGATAGCAATGTAAATACCCTGTGCTGCATTAATTATAGATAGCAATGTAAATACCCGTGGTGCATTAATTATAGATAGCAATGTAAATACTTCGTGCTGCATTAATTATAGAGAGCAACATAAATACCCTGTGCTGCATTAATTATAGATAGCAATGTAAATACCCCGTGCGGCATTAATTATAGATAGCAATATAAATACCCTGTGCTGCATTAGTTATAGATAGCAATATAAATACCCCGTGCTGCATTAGGTATAGATAGCAATATAAATACCCCGTGCTGCATTAGTTATAGATAGCAATATAAATACCCCGTGCAGCATTAATTATAGATAGCAAAATAAATACCCTGTGCTGCATTAGTTATAGATAGCAATATAAATACTCTGTGCTTCATTAGTTATAGATAGCAGTATAAATACCCTGCATTAGTTATAGATAGCAAAATAAATACCCTGTGCTGCATTAGTTATAGATAGCAATGTAAATACCCTGTGCTTCATTAATTATAGATAGCAATGTAAATACCCTGTGCTGCATTAGTTATAGATAGCAATGTAAATACCCTGTGCTGCATTAATTATAGATAGCAATGTAAATACCCCGTGCTTCATTAATTATAGATAGCAATGTAAATACTTTGTGCTGCATTAATTATTGAGAGCAACATAAATACCCTGTGCTGCATTAATTATAGATAGCAATGTAAATACCCCGTGCAGCATTAATTATAGATAGCAATATAAATACCCTGTGTTGCATTAGTTATAGATAGCAATATAAATACCCTGTGCTGCATTAGGTATAGATAGCAATGTAAATACCCCGTGCTGCATTAATTATAAATAGCAATGTAAATACCCCATGCTGCATTAATTATAGATAACAATTTAAATACCCTGTGCTGCATTAGTTATAGATAGCAATATAAATACACAGTACTGCATTAATTATAGATAACAATATAAATACCCCATTGCTGCATTAGTTATAGATAGCAATGTAAATACCCCGTGCTGCATTAATTATAAATAGCAATGTAAATACCCTATACTGCATTAGTTATAGATAGCAATATAAATACCCCGTGCTGAATTAGTTATAGATAGCAATATAAATACCCTGCATTATTTATAGATAGCAATATAAATATCCTGTGCTGCATTAATTATAGATAGCAATATAAATACCCCGTGCTGCATTAGTTATAGATAGCAATATAAATACCCTGCATTAATCATAGATAGCAATATAAATACCTTGTGCTGCATTAATTATAGATAGCAATATAAATACCATGTGCTGCATTAATTATAGATAGCAATATAAATACCCTGTGCTGCATTAGTTATAGATAGCAATATAAATACCCCGTGCTGCATTAGTTATAGATAGCAATATAAATACCATGTGCTGCATTAGTTATAGATACCAATATAAATACCCTGTGCAGCATTAGTTATAGATAGCAATGTAAATACCCTGTGCTGCATTAATTATAGATAGCAATGTAAATACCCCGTGCTGCATTAATTATTGAGAACAACATAAATACCCTGTGCTGCATTAGTTATAGATAGCAATGTAAATACCCTGTGCTGCATTAATTATAAATAGCAATGTAAATACCCCATGCTGCATTAATTACAGATAGCAATTTAAATACCCTGTGCTGCATTAGTTATAGATAACAATATAAATACCCCATTGCTGCATTAGTTATAGATAGCAATATAAATACCCTGTGCTGCATTAGTTATAGATAGCAATGTAAATACCCTGTGCTGCATTAATTATAGATAGCAATGTAAATACCCCGTGCTGCATTAATTATAGATAGCAATGTAAATACATCGTGCTGCATTAATTATAGAGAGCAACATAAATACCCTGTGCTGCATTAATTATAGATAGCAATGTAAATACCCCGTGCTGCATTAATTATAGATAACAATATAAATACCCCATTGCTGCATTAGTTATAGATAGCAATATAAATACCCTGTGCTGCATTAGTTATAGATAGCAATGTAAATACCCTGTGCTGCATTAATTATAGATAGCAATGTAAATACCCCGTGCTGCATTAATTATAGATAGCAATGTAAATACATCGTGCTGCATTAATTATAGAGAGCAACATAAATACCCTGTGCTGCATTAATTATAGATAGCAATGTAAATACCCCGTGCTGCATTAATTATAGATAACAATATAAATACCCCATTGCTGCATTAGTTATAGATAGCAATATAAATACCCTGTGCTGCATTAGTTATAGATAGCAATGTAAATACCCTGTGCTGCATTAGTTATGATAGCAATGTAAATATCTGTGCTGCATTAGTTATAGATAGCAATGTAAATACATGTGCTGCATTAGTTATAGATAGCAAGTTAAATACCGTGCTGCATTAGTTATAGATAGAATGTAAATACCCTGCATTAGTTATAGATAGCAATATAAATACCCTGCATTAGTTATAGATAGCAATATAAATACTCTGTGCTGCATTAATTATAGATAGCAATGTAAATACCCCGTGCTGCATTAGTTATAGATGTTTTGTTTTTGATAGCAATATAAATACCCTGTGCTGCATTAGTTATAGATAGCAATGTAAATACCATGTGCTGCATTAATTATAGATAGCAATGTAAATACCATGTGCTGCATTAGTTATAGATAGCAATATAAATACACTGTGCTGCATTAGTTATAGATAGCAAAATAAATACACTGTGCTGCATTATTTATTGATAGCAATGTAAATACCCTGCATTAGTTATAGTTAGCAATGTAAATACCCTGTGCTGCATTAATTATAGATATCAATGTAAATACACTGTGCTGCATTAGTTATAGATAGTAATTTAAATACACTGTGCTGCATTAGTTATAGATAGCAGTATAAATACCCTGTTGTTTGTTTGTGTGTTGTTTGTGTTTCTGTGCTGCATTAATTATAGGTAGCAATATAAATACCCCGTGCTGCATTAGTTATAGATAGCAATATAAATACCCTGCATTAGTTATAGATAGCAATATAAATATACTGTGCTGCATTAATTATAGATAGCAATATATATACCC